>BTPG01000002.1:187728246-188014129 GCA_036245525.1 Semisulcospira habei | reverse complement strand
CCGGCGTCAGGCAGGGGTGTTTGCTGTCTCCGTTCCTATTCCTACTGGCCATAGACTGGGTCATGAACTGAGCAGGAAGAAGCAAAATACAGAGGACACTGTGGACACAGCTTGACGACCTCGATTTTGCAGACGACATGGCTTTACTGTCCCACACTCATCAACAAATGCAGGACAAGACCACGAGTGAATCTCACCATCCACAAACAGAAAACAAAGACAATAAGGCTGAACGCAATCAAGGAAGAACCAGTCTTGCTTGCTGGCACCCCATTGGCGGAGGTGGATTCCTTCATCTATCTCGGGAGCATCATCGACAAAAAAGGCGGTACTGATGCAGATGTCAGAGCACGAATCGGTAAAGCAAGAGCCTTTCTTCAGTTGAAAAAAGTGTGGAGTTCTAGAGAACTGTCACAACACACCAAAGTCCGGATTTTCAACTCAAACGTAAACGCAGTTCTCCTAAATGGAGCAGAGACTTAGAGGTTGATAAAAACCACAGTCAACAGAGTATAGATCTTCATAAACAGTTGCCTTAGAAGAATCTTGAAAATCCACTGGCCAGAGAAGATCAGCAACGTCAGACTGGGAGAGAACAGAGCAGATAACATCAGAGAATGAAATTGGACGAGAAGATGGGGATGGATTGGTCACAGTCTGATAAAGCCAGTTTGCACTATCACTAGGCAGGCATTGTCATGGAACCCCCAGGTAAAAAGGAAAAGAGGCAGGCCGAGAAACACCTGGCATCGAGACCTCCAAGCAGACATCAAGAGACTGGGAACCACCTGGAGTAAAATCGAAGGAGAAGCACAGGACAGGAGTCGCTGTAAGGTCTCTCGTCGACGGGCCTATACTCTGGGAGGGGTGACAGGCGTAAATAAGTAAGTAAGTAAGACAGCTCTCGGAGGGCCTTGAGGTGATCTCCCCAAGTTTTGGTATGGATCAAGATGTCGTCCCAGTAAAAAAAAACACTCTGCATATCTTCTATGATCTTTTACAGTCCTTTTTCAAAGTGGCATCACTGTTCAACATTCCAAAAAGCATCTTCAGAAACTCCCAATGACCGTCGGGTGTGACAAACCTCTGAAACTTTGATTTTCCTTTTGGAGAAGAAACGGTACAGTGACCTTCTGGAACAGTTCTTCCACTGTGGGTCGAAGACTGTCAGTTTATTGAGTTTACGGTAGTCCACACACACCCGGTTGGATCCATCTGGCTTCCTGACGATGACTACTGGGGACCCATATGGCGACTTGAACTCCATGATGACTCCCAGATCCAGCATCTCCTTGATGTCCATTTTCAGTTCTTCCCTCGTGTTATAAAAAAGACGATACTGCTTGCTGCGAACCGGCTCGTTTGACGTCAGATTAACCTCATGCTTGATGGTGTCTGTTGTCCCCGGGTCAGGTGTAAACCGATACTTGAACTCTTAGCTCTTCTTGTTGTGCCTGGGTCAAGTTCTGACCGAACTGGATGTCTTCCACACCCTCATAACACCCTCACGGTCATAATAATGCTTCCCTTTGTTCTGCGCCTTCTCCAATTATTCTCTAGCCATCATGATAGTATCATCCAGCTTCTCTCTCAGGTCTAAAACCAGTCCCTGAAGGCACAAGCAGATCTTCACCTCAACCTTAATCAAGGCACAACCGTATCTGGCACCGTCAATGTTTCCGATGATGATGTCGTAGACTGGGGTCTTCACGCATAATGCCTTCACCTCTCCTGTCATGTACGGGGTGTTGCAAGGGGGATAATTATCACAGTTCCGTCGGCTTGTCCACTCCTTAGTTTCTGGTCTTCAGCTACTAGGTCTTCTCTCACGATGACACCGCCACTACAACCCGTGTCTCTCAGCACTCTCACTGATATGTTGCCGACGAATCCTGTCACCACCCGCATGTTGGGCACTTCACTCTCGGGCAGCGCGATGTTGGAAACTGGTAAGAATGTAGCTCCATCGCCAACTGGAATACGTCCTCTCTTCCTGAAAGACTCGATCAGCTCCGGTGTCTCCCGCCTTTCTCCAGACTCAAAGTCACTAGATGACGTCACATCATTGGCCAGTACAGCGGCGGATCTGTGTTGAGACGTGGTACCATCTCTGCTTGTTATCCCGCGATCTTGGTTGTGCCTTTTGGTGTTACCACCTCGAGGAACATCCGTGGACGGACACCGTATCCCTTCTTTCCACAAAGGAAACATGTCGGGCTCTCCACTGGCATGTGTTTCCGTCTCTGACGTCGTGGTTTTCCTCTGTTCGAGTAGACGCACCGAGCCCGAACTTCATGTTGTGGGCGTCCAGGTATCTTTGATCGAAGTCTGCTGGTGCCTTCAGGGACTGGTCGCTCACTGAGGTTGGCGGCCAGGTCCTTAGAACATGCGCTGACGACTTGTTCTTTGATGTTGAGGTCACACAGGTCCTGGTGCTCTTTATTAATGCCAGCCAACTCTATTTCTCAAGGTAGGTCCTGATTCTCTCAATGGTGTTTCTCCTTCCTCAGGCTTTCAGTTCCGGAATCGTCGTCTGTAACCCCGCTCCTCAGTGAAGTCTCAGCAAGACAGCTCTTAACTTCACATAATCCTCGGCTTCTTCTCTTGGCAAGCGTGTGTAGAATTCAAGCGCTTTGCCGGTAAAAAGTGCGCTCAGTTTGATGGTCCAAGTCTCTTGTGTCCAGTTGTTGCTGCTTGCGAAGCGCTCGAACCGCTCCAGATAAGCGTCCATTTTAAAAACGGTAGTTTTTGGCGCACGGGCTGTCTGGCTAAGACTGCTGCTTCAATTGTCATCTGGCTCTGTGTCCCTAATAACATTTTCTAGAGGTGAAATTCGTGTTCTCCCTGTTTTTCTTTGCCTCTGCTGCTTGAGTTTCCAGTCTGTTGATTTCACGCTCTTTAGCTCTTTCTCCGCTCTCCAAGCTCTTTTCTTCTTTGAGACTGCTTTTATTTATCTCTCTCCTTTTCTCTCTCCAATCTCTCCTTCTATCTCTCTCCTTTTCTCTGTCCAGTCTCTCCTTTTCTCTTTCATTTACAAACTCGAGGAGTTGAGCTCCTGCGAGTCCACATTCTTTTCCAATTATCAAGAATGTCTCCATTTCCCATGTCGCCATCTCTGCGTTTCACTGCTGGCTGTTGTCTCCGGCTACCCTTTCCACTGAGCCAACTGAAGTGGTCTTGTTAGAGGTGCCGAATGTTACGTGGTAATCGTAGTCGTTGTATGATACAATCACACCAGACGCCTTTAATACAGTGTTCCGAACTGTTGCCGATACTTTGACGTCATATATGAGGTCACTAGAAAGATCGCGACCCTGCTCGAACCTTCCAGTCTCACCGTAGCGAAACTACGCGTCACAACAAAAATCGATCGCAGTTCTCCGTGCGAAAGAAAATGAATTCTACTAAAAGTGTTCGTGATTCTTATCCCAAATAACTCAAATGAATATCGGATCTATCTATGATAGATGCGCAGGACATAGCCACGAACTGAACCCAACAAGCACGCTCAGGTGAATCAAGCGCATTCCCTCATACACTGTACATAAACACAGAACATTCACGTGGTGTTAAAGGCAAGCTACTGACATTTGGGGAAATTTTTTAATCTTTTTTTTTTTTATATAGATTAAGTGGTCTGAAATTAATACCAAATTCGTGGGGGAGGGGGGGGGGGGAGAGCGGAATACCCGGAGAGAAAAAAAACAAACGACTGTCCGCCCGAATTAATGGTGACACTAGAGGAGAAATGTCCGACGCCGGTACCACGGGTATCGAACCTCACACCTCTTGCATTGATGACAGGCGCTTTTTACCGCTGCGCCACGGACCGGCCCTTCTCTTTTTCATTTACAAACATTTGATAAAACAGGTCACACTAGTCACCTTCGGCCTAAGGTCCGTTACTTTTTTTAAAAAATTATTCTACTTTCTGTTTTGGTTCATTGCTAATAGCCCAGTGTACCGGTTCCACGGCACCGTCGTATCATTGTTCTTGTTTTGTTTCTTTGTTTGTTTCGTTTCTTTTGGTATACCGGAAATACCGTTCAACTCTAATTAATAGTTTGTTGCCTGTAGTTTGTACCAACGGCAAATTTAAAAACAGTTCTTGTAACCAACTAATTGTACTGTGATATAAAAAATCTCTCTCTCTCTCTCTCTCTCTCTCTCTCTCTCTCTCTCTCTCTCTCTCTCTCTCTCTCTCTCTCTCTCTCACACACACACACACACACACACAAACACACACACACTCACACACACACACATACACACACACGCACACACATAGACACACACACACTGTCACTGATACACGCACAAACAGGCAGAATGTGCTACTTGGCACGGACGTTTTCCGCACGGCAACCCGGTAGTTGGAAAGAATTAAGAGTGCGTCTTCAAGTACTGAGGCCGGGGGATCAGTGTAAAAACTAACATGCAGGTATCCGGTTATGTGTTGGTGGTGGTTTTTCGGCATCCGGCTGCCTGAACTGTCTGGCGACTGTGATTGGCTTGATATACGGATGGTTCCCGGATGTTTAAGATCCGCTACCTGTTAACACTACCTTTATATACATGGAATCTACAACTTCACTTTGAGTCACTTTCCCATATAAAAAAACAGAGAACAGGCATACGTTCGTAGTTTCATGTGCAATCGCTAACTTTGTTTGTGTCACATCTCAACAGTTTCTTTCGACTTTATTATAATCTTTTTGTTACAATTCCATGCGTCCTATGCGGTGCGCCAGTATTATACGCAGAGAAACTTGAAGGCGTACAAGCTGACCAACACGAATTGTTGTTCGTTAGGAAGTGTTATATATTGCGAGGAACTGTTTCCCACTATCCCGAAGAAAATGGTGAAAAGAAAAACGGCGATCACCACGCCGATGACACCTGGGGTTTACAAATCGCCAAACACGCAGACAGAAGGAAAGCGGATTGTCGGGCCGTATTCTGGTGGACGTGACAACCTAACATTCGAGAGTGACATCTCAGATGTGGCCTCCATAAAAGTTCTTGATAACTGCGCAGAACTGCACACTGACGTGGGGAATGGAGATACAGATAGGTTTGTATGAGTTCTGTGTGTTTTATTTTGCTAAAAGAATGACTGACCCAAAGAGAGTTTAGCAAAAAAACATAAACCGTTAGCTCAGTTTACTTGATATTTTCACATCTGGTACCTTTGGTACTGTTGACACTATACTCCACTGTTGACACTATACTCCAGTCTTGTACCAACTAATGTTTTGTTGGAAGTACAAAATGTTTTAGCAGTTTATTGATGCTGTAAACCCCATAGCTGATGTATATCAGTCGCAAGAACTCCAGCTCTTATGTCTACCGTATTGAAAATACGGTAGCCTTCGAGATGGCGCTGGTCGGATCACGTTCCGTAGCTTGCAAATGACAAACAAAGGCGAGCACACATAAGACTCCAGTGGAGTAACACTATAAAAATTAAGTGTCATGCCGGGCCTACGCTAACCGAACGTACATTTGCCGGGAAGCGGTATGTGTGTGTGTGTGTGTGTGTGTGTGTGTGTGTGTGTGTGTGTGTGTGTGTGTGTTTGTGTGTGTGTGTGTGTGTGTGTAGACACGAGTATCTACTGTATTTGTGTACGTCAGTGCAGGTCTGAAACTTTAAGAAATGCTTCCTTCAAGATGTATTTCGGAGTACATTTCCACATATTTAAATTGAATTACTCATTAAAGAGAAAAACATTCAAGATGACTTATTGTTGCTGTGATAGAAAATAATCATACACAGCAAAACTTGTTTTGCTACCGCAGGTGCTGCTCACATTCACTCATTCCACAAATTACAATAACAGAGCTACAAAATGGACAATGACTTGGGAGAGAATGAGAATATGAGAGCCCCAGCCTACCCCTCCCCCAAACAATATATTTATTCTAATTAACACGGTAATTAAGCAAGCCCACGTCAACAAAGACACCCAATACCTTTATTACCTAGCCATTTTAGTTCCACTCCAGAAATCATTCAAGCTACGTTTGGGGGAGGGGTAGGCTGGGGCTCTCATATTCTCATTCTCAGAATAATTAATTCTAGAATGAGAATATAAGATTTGAAAACCAATCAAATCGATAAATGCCACATCGATCAACTAATTATTGTAATCAACTAGCCATTTAGACAAACCCATCGCCACCCAATTACCACCAATACCTTTATTACCTAGCCATTTTAGTTCCACTCCAGAAATCATTCAAGCTACGTTTTTTTATCAACTACCAACCTGCGATTATTAAGCCAGATTTCCCACCCAACCTAAATTATTAATGCTGCCATTGACTACTATCAGCTGTTTTCGGGAAATGACTACTTGCCTCATTGTGGGAATTCCCGTTAGACATAATTTCCACAACACCCAACCCAAAAGTAAGTGACGTCATTGTTGCCAATAACAACGCTACGTGTCAACTCGTGACCCTAGTCTCGTGATCAAGTATTGCGTCGTTGAAACGTTCGTAGGGCGTGAAGAAGTGCGGTTGTGTTCTCAGAGTGACGGACTAACTTATCCGGTGATAGCACTAAATCTTGTAAAATATCCTACGTGGTGAGCGGTAAGTGACTGTTAATTGAACGCTGACTAACGTAAGTTACAAATGACTGGTAGTTTGACGGTAATTTGTCTGTTAAACTTGTAATATTTAGAAACAAGAAGTGCGCTAGTGTTAACCAGATCGGTTTAGTTTAATTTGCCTACACTGACTAACATTTACTCATTATAAAAATGAATTGGACTCAGGAAGAGGTGTTGATCTTACAATCACATGGTGAATACCATGAAAAAATGGCTACTTACATTAATTCCGTTTTGACCAAAGCTCCAGAATTTTGGTTTATGGACCAAGTGTGAGGTGTTTTTGCCGCGGCTCATGTAAGTGAAACTGACTTTACATAGGTGATAATAACGAGTCTGACATGTTAAGGTCTGTGGTAAGCCCGTCTACACGGAACACGTTAAATCTGTTGAGTAACGGTTGGTTTGTAAACAACTAAGAAATGAGACAGAGTTAAATGACTCTTAATACAAAGTATTTAATATTCTGTTTACTCCCCTTGCCGCTAACGCCGTCAGCGCGGACTGCAGACAGTGTCATTCAGTTGAGGACAGAGACAGAACACAGAGTTAAATGACTCTTATCATAAAGTCTTCAGTCTTCTAATGACACCCTTGCCGCTAACGCCGTCAGCGCGGACTGCAGACAGTGTCATTCAGTTGAGTACAGTGAGGACAGAGACAGAACACAGAGTTAAATGACTCTTAATACAAAGTCTTCAAAATTCTAATGACACCCTTGCCGCTAACGCCGTCAGCGCGGTTTTAAAATAGATTTTACGTAGCAACCACCGCTGGGCTCAGCGGCCTGTAGCTCTGTAGCAAGCAAAAACATAGACAGAACACAGAGTTAAATGACTCTTAACATAAAGTCTTCAAAATTCTAATGACACCCTTGCCGCTAACGCCGTCAGCGCGGTTTTAAAATAGATCTTACGTAGCAAACATCGCTGGCGCGCAGACAGTTTCATTTGAGTACAGCGTGCAGACAAATACGTCACTAGCTGCAATGTGGAAGTTGATTTAGCGACCTGTAGCTCTGTAGCAAGCAAAAACATAGACAGAACACAGAGTTAAATGACTCTTAACATAAAGTCTTCAAAATTCTAATGACACCCTTGCCGCTAATGCCGTCAGCGCGGTTTTAAAATAGATCTTACGTAGCAAACATCGCTGGTGGTAAATAGCGCGGCGTGGGCTCAGCGACCTGTAGCTCTGTAGCAAGCAAAAACATAGACAGAACACAGAGTTAAATGACTCTTAATACAAAGTATTAAATCTTCTAATGACACCCTTGCCGCTAACGCCGTCAGCGCGGTTTTAAAATAGATCTTACGTAGCAAACATCGCTGGCGCGCGGCGTGCAGACAGTTTCATTTGAGTACAGCGTGCAGACAAATACGTCACTAGCTGCAATGTGGAAGTTGATTTAGCGACCTGTAGCTCTGTAGCAAGCAAAAACATAGACAGAACACAGAGTTAAATGACTCTTAATACAAAGTATTTAATCTTCTAATGACACCCTTGCCGCTAACGCCGTCAGCGCGGTTTTTAACACTGACATAGGGACTTAGTAACGTGACTAAGTACGGCGCGTCTATATCGTGTCATACAACTGAAATGCGGTGAAGTTTTCTGCGGACTGGAGTCTACATGCTGAATAAAGATTTTGTGTCTGTCTGTCTGTCTGTGTGTGTGAGTGCTTGTGTGTGTTTGTAGGTATGTGTGAGTGTGTATGCGTGTGTTTGTCAGTGTATGAGTGTGTTTGTCTGTCAGTGTGTGAGTGCATGTATGTATGCGTGCGAGTGTTTGTGTGTGAGTGTTTGTCATTGTGTGAGTGCATGTATGTATGCGTGTGCATGCTAGTATGTATGCATGTGCATGCGTGTATGTATGTGTGCGAGTGTTTGTGTGTGTGTGCGTCTGTGCGTGTATTTATGTATGTGTATATATAGTTAGTGTTAGAGATATGATAATTTCAAGAACATTTATACCATTGACTCTACGTCAATACCCCAAAACACAGTTATTTAATAATAACCACACACACACACAAAACATTCTTATATACACTTGATACAAATTTAAGTTACCTACAGACACTTGTTAACAAATTTCCAAAGTCACCTACAACCGCTAACTAACTTTACAGGTAACTTTGAAGTTAGTTGGTGCAAGTTCTGATAAGTGACTTAAAACAAGTTCTTACAAGAACCTAATCATAAGATCTTGTAAGTTATTGAACCAAGTCACAACTTACTTGGACAGAATTTCCAAGTTACAAGGACAACAAGAAAACTTTTTTTTCTCAGTAGTACTCTGGTGGTGGGGCTGATGGCATCAAATGAGCAGGCATG
This sequence comes from Semisulcospira habei, assembly GCA_036245525.1. Classification (NCBI taxonomy): domain Eukaryota; kingdom Metazoa; phylum Mollusca; class Gastropoda; family Semisulcospiridae; genus Semisulcospira; species Semisulcospira habei. Next base: position 188,005,176 of record BTPG01000002.1, on the reverse strand, counting down.
ACATCTCTTTGTGAAGAGTATTTCAGAATTAATGAATGATTACCAAAACTGATCTTTACTTGCCTAACAGTCCGTAAACTTTTTTCATAGTTTCTTCTACGCCTATTTTCTTTCCTTCCTCTAAAAAAGATTTCTTTAGCTCTTCAACATTCGCGGGTTGACTACGCATCTTATTCTGTATTTCAGATTTTTGTTGTTTATAGTTAGCCAAATCATCCTGGACTCGCTTAAATTCTTCGTCATCAATTTCATTATTTTCCAAAGCCTTACTAATAATAAGTTTCATACTCGTCAGCTTAGCTGCTGCGAGCGTACTCAATGCTTCATGCTTCTGCAACTTCATATAAAATTTTTTGTTAAGGGTTTCCATACCAAAGCATGCTAGACTTGTGACAAGACCAATACCTTCAACAGCAATTCCTATAACACTTCCCACCCCCGTTGCAAAAAGAGTTATACCTCCTACAGATAATCCGGCTGAAACCACCCCCATGGCCATTGATGTGTTGTGTACAGAATTGAAAACCGTATTGTAACGGCGTTTACACCTCGAGTATTTTGCTTGTTCTTCTTCCAAATACTTCAACGCTTCTGTAATATTCATTAAACGAAATGAATCTGCCTTTAATGTTTTATCACGCTCAATAGGCTCAGGTGGTATTTGTGGATACAAGTTCACCATTTTTTATTTACAAATATTTTTTTAATCAGCAATTACATTTTGCAACTCTTCAAAAGTATACAATTTGCTGGCATAATAAAATGCAACAAGATCAATGTGTTCAAGGTTTATGTAAGTTAGACGAACAAAAGTTGTTTTGTCAACCACCACCTTGACAGCTGGAATACTGCTTGAAACGTTAATAACATCATTATTTTTTGTAATAGCAATAAAGACCTTTGATGATTCTGTTACTGCTTCATTCCATGTAAGTTTAATTCCTTGTGCAATTTGAGCCTCTTTTGCAGTAGCAACAGATTTCATGATAATTTCAAATACTATTGTCGCTTCTCTAGCCACGACTAAGCTTGCTGGCATAAACACAACAGAAGTATCTGATCTACCCTTTCTAGTTGTAAGAAGATATCTTCGTTTCTCATAATTTTCAACTTTCAGTTTTTCTCTGCTATTGTTGTCTAGGGCAAAACTTGGAACAAGGCTTACAATAAGCGGCCCAGAATTAACAACCTTCCTAAACACTAAGGCACCTTCGTCATCAGTGTATACATAAGGACTAATAAATTCAATCTTTATGTCCCAGTCAATTGTGGGTGGTGGTGCCGGTACAGGTGAAACAACCCATTTAGTACCCACATGTATTAAGTTGTAGGGCACATTATTTACAGGTGGAGTAGGTACAGTAACATCACGTAGCTGACCAAGTTTAGGAATCTGTTTTTCACCGTCTTTTATGTCAACAATTACTTTTCTCTTGTACATGCCATAGGAATCAAGTTCAAAACCATATATTTCTCCAATTTCTCCCTCTTTCTCAAAATCCTGTACGTCTGCCAAATCTTTCAACTCTGTTACTGGACACGCAACTGGTATGATTCTAGGCTTTGGACCAAGACCACTCATTTTTTTATAAACAAAAATAAAATTATTTAATTTCTAACACAACACTAAAATCATGCATCACAACTGGTTTACCATTCTGATTAGTTACAGATATACTCAGTGACTCAAAGAAACTAGAACCTAATTTCTTAAACTGTAAATTAGGAAATCTAACAACTACACTTTCACAATACGGAGCAGTTCCAGTTGGTAAGCATCTCAACAAAGTTGATGGTTTTCCATTGTGTACATTTTCAGTCGTGTTTAGTTCTTTCAAATGAACATTTAGAAATGTGTGTACTGACAAATGAACAGGATATGTTCCAGTTATTTTAGTTACATCTGGTGTATAATACCATCCACTAGTACCATTATCTGTAAAACCCATTACCCAATTTACAGGCATTGTATTTCTGTCTATTAAACCAAGTAAATATGCAAGTTCAGTTGAAAATAAAGGTATAGTGCCTGTAGGAATTTCTAATTCAACAAACAAGTTAGCCTGATTTAAAGTTGCTTTAATTTTTAAATTATTTTGAAACCATGTAGCTAAATTACAAAAGTCATAATACCCAGATGGTATAAAGTGTGTATTAGTGTCCAAGCCACTATTACCAGCATTAAGATAACTTATATAAAAACTTGTATTATCCGTTACATTAAACCACTTTACTGTATAAAACATTTCATGGATAGCCACAGCCTTGTTACCATCTCGATTATCGATTCCATTAGTTAGCCACACTGGTTTGCTCGTGTCAATATTTGTTAAGGTTATAAACATTTTTATTATCACATAAAAAAAAAGGATGGAATTTAAATCACCAACCATTACCACTACAAACGCATTTCAATTCAATGTGAATGCCAAATATAATGTTGCACCTACTTATGAAAAGAAAATAATTCAGTTAAATCAGCTTGATATAGCTGTGTCTGACGCAAGCGTACAAGATTTATTTCAAGTCAAAGTACCCAACCCTTTTGATCATTACCTAAACCCTCCAATAACAGATGACTCAACTGCAAGAAAGTGGTCTTCAAGCCCACTACAGATGTTTCAAAACCAACTTAACTTTGCCATACTGTGTTCAACTACAGGCTGTGGTGTTTCATTTACAGACCATTTGAATCACTCAAACAAACTGATTAAGTCTGTGTATCATTTCCATGTTTATTACCAGCTTAGAAGAATACTGTCAGAACTGCATACACCACTACCAACTGAATCCAGTTTTAATCAGTTTAACAATCCCATGGATTTGAAAGCATTTGAACGGATCTGTAATGAATTTAACATCAGTACAAAGTATGACTTTACACAAAAACTTGATGATCACAATGGTATGGGAACATTGTATTATGCTATGAGTCACAGACAATACCCACAAGATTACTACCCTGGTTACACTTCATTCTCATCAAAATCACAAGTCTGGTTAGGATCAATAGAGCAGAAGCAGACTAATGCGTGGACCACATTTATTTTAGATAAATCTGACGGGTTTACTCAAGCAGGAGTCGAGCGCGTCAATGAGTCTATCAGAACATATGTCTGGTGTTTACTAGGAGCACAATCACTAACAAAATCAAACATTTTGAATGGAAGTGGTAAATTTGAAGCACAAAAACAGTTTTTAGCAAATTTAGAAGATTCTATTAACTCAGTTGTTGATCTTCCATCTAGCATACAACGTTACCAAAACGTTCTCAGATATGCCAGATCAAAAGTTGACTTTGTAGTAGGCATTGGGTTATACATGTTGCCTTCTGATCTTCAACTACAAATTGGAGTAATAACAAATTATAATAATGAAATAGTTGTTGCAGGGAGTAATCAGAAATTAGGACTTAATCAATCTGTAAACTTGAGTCCAACAACCTCTCACATACAACCAGTAACACCACCAGTAACACAAATATTAACACCACCACCTGAACAGATAGTAAAACCAGTAATGTCAATAACAGCCCAAGCATCGGCACAGACACCTGAACCAGCACCAGTACAGTCAGTAACAGACCAAGAAAACACACATGAGTCAGAGAGAACTGCATTGGTAATAGGCCTTACTGGATTAGGAATATTACTTCTTTACCTGTTTCATTAAGTATCCTATAATTAACCCTCCTACTGTTACCAAAAATATCCATACATGCTCTGCCATAAACCCTACTACCTTTGCTGTAGTACTAATAAGCCAACTGACAACACTACCTATAATACCTGGTAAAGCATCTGCTGCTTTTACAGCTAATTTTTTAAGCAAGTCTGATATGTGAGACAACTGTTTTTTTACCCACGTCTGTAAATCTTTTGGGTCTGATGGAGTTGGAGGAGCTGGAGGTGCTGGACTACTACCACCACCTGTTACAGCTAACACTACAGTACTAATAATAAATCCAAGAGCAGTAACTAAACTTGCAATAGTGATACCCTGCTCTCTGAAAAGTGTTTTTAATCTCTCAGTCAAAGTTGTATCCTCATTAAGTATTTTCTGAATAGTTTCTCTAATTCTGTTGACCTGTGTTTTCAGTTTTTCTTTTCCATTTTCAATCACTTCTAGTCGCGCTGATCTTTCTGTATACAAATCTTTTAATCTGTGTTGTATTCTTTCTTTTATTTCAATGTCATAATTCCCATTGTCTGCAGTAGCCAGTTTCTCTTTTTCTTTTTCAATATGATTATCAAGTTCACCCAGTTTAGCTACATTATTCAAAAGCTCACCTCTTATTGTCTGCAGTGTTTTATCCAACGCAGCTAACTCCCTCTTTGTCAAAGGAGAGTCACCAATTGTTTTTAATTCCTCATTTATTTGTCCTTCTGTAAATGATGTTTCTTGTATTACTGTGTTTGCTATTTCTGGTAGGCTTGTTACTGGTGCCACATCAATTTCTTGTCCTGTTGGCAACCTTGTTTGCGCATCATGAAGAGCACTAACAACTCGAGGTGGCAACCTTTTATCACCAACACCAAGTTGACGCAAGGCACCAACACCACCTTCTTTTTTGATTGTACCTAAAGCTCTAAACTTAGTAGGGTCTTTTTTGTTAGTCAATTGTATTTTTCCTTTGTCAATAGTTTTTAAATATAAATGTCCTTTTTCATATTCAAACTGATTAGGATCTATTTGATATGGACGCTCATTAACACTATCATAAAACGAGTTAACTTTACTTTGTAAAAGTTCTTGTTGTAAAAAAGAAGTATTACTCGACATATCTGTTACACTATTATCAGAGACATTTATGTCATCCATTTTAAAATCTTCATGATTAAATCCTCCCGCTGCCATTGTTTTATTAATTTATTATTTTTTTATTGTGCATAATAAAAATGACACAGTCTTACGGATCAAAGTTAGACCCATACAGAAAACTACGTGAGCCCCTGGGTGTTAAGGGCATAAGACAATCAATAGTCATCACAAACAATCCTAGTACCATAGACCAGAATCAAACACTTACAGTCAAGTTTCCAAACCTAGGTCCCAGTGACGTTATTGTTCCTGGCACTGCACGCCTAGCATTTAATATTGAACTATCATCAGAGGCAGATGTAAACAGAACACTAGTTGACAATCTTGGCAGAGCAATTGTTAGAACTATTAAAGTAAAACTTGAAGGACAGGAAGTGTTTAGTCTTGACGACTCAGATGTATTCTACTGTTACAAAGACCTTTGGCTCACAAGAGAAGAACGAGAAGACCGTATTTACCAAGGTATACAGTCTGATAATGTTGGTAAACTTCGAATCAATGCAGCAGATAAGGTAACTACTGGGGTACCAAAGGAAGTTATAATGGCTGAAACATATGGATCCAGATTCTACATTCCACTTGAGTTTGAAATCCTAACAGCTCATCTGCCTTATTATCAAGGAGCGCTGAATGACCGTCTGAGTTTTGAACTAACCTTCAATGACTACTCCAAAGTAATTAAATCATCTGCCACAGATGCAACATATAAGATCTCTAACATTTCCTTGGAATACGAAATTGTTACACATATTGAACTAGCCAGACTCATTCAAAATCAGTACCAGTCAAGACTTCCAATTTATTATGACCGTGTGATTAGGCATAGTTTAATACCCAAAGACAAAAGCGACCCAATGTGGAACATAAACTTGAACACGCCTGCCAGGTCACTGAAAGGTATTCTTATGTTGTTTGTTGAACCAGTGAGTCCATACAAAAGAGATTCAGAAAAATTCTACAATCCTAAGATTACACATTTGTCCTGCACAATCGAAGGCCGCCCTAATCAAGTGTATGCGTCTGGAATGTTACCTTATCAACACTACGATGAGATCACAAAGTATTTTGCGGGTGGAAGGATAAGAGATAAACCAGCAAACATTGCGTGCAAAGATCTACATCTGTTTGATGTTAGGATCGGACAATACCTTACAAACAAATATGCACTGTGGCTAGATCTTCGTAGTACAGATGACGACTACCTTCATGGGTCAGGACGAACTGTCGAGAACGGTAGTGACGGAATAACAATTCAGATACAAAAGAAGGTTGAAACTGCTGCAGCCATAAACATATATTTGTACCTGATATATGACGCACAACTCAATATTGCAGAAAGCAGACTGAGTGGACACATATATTAAAATTATATTGTGTATTAAAATGAACTTAATGACACTCGATCCACACTGTGGATTGTTTTGTGGTGCCACAGGGTGTGGTAAAACTGAATTTGTACTTAACCTCTTACAAACAAGATACATACACCACTTTGAAAACATTGTAATATTTTGTCCAACAATAAAACACAACAAAGCTTATCACAACCGTTTATTCATTTGGACTGACAGTAATATCTATTTAGTCGACCCTGAGAAAAAACTGAATGACTACCTGCTGTATTTTTTCAAACAATTTGAAGGACAGTCAACTTTATTTATTGTCGATGATTGCTCTGCAGAGAAAGACATTGTCAAAAAGAGAAATACTTTAGCAGAACTTGCCTTCAGTGGTAGACACGCAAACATCAGTGTTTGGATTCTCACTCAGAAATATAATGCTGTACTAAAAGATTTTCGAGAACAGTTAAAGTTTATCTGTTTGTTTTACTGTAAGGATCGTGACAGCTTTGAAGACTGTCTCAGAGAGAACGATGTCATTCCAAATAAGCATGAACGTGATGATGTAAAAAATAAACTGAAATCAACTAAGCATCTAAAGCTCATTTTAAAGACAGATCAGCCCACAGGGTATGGGTTAGTAAATTAATTTATCTTTTTGGTTTGTCTATAAAAATGATGGACGGACAAGAGGATCAAAATTGGCCTATTGGTAAATTCATGAATATTACATCGAGTTTCAGGGATTTTATGCTTATTAGTGACTTAAAAACACAAGTTAGACGCCCTTTTTCAGAACTCCCATCACCGATGAAGATGTACATGACATATAGTTTTTATCTTGGATATTCTAATACTTTTCCATGTTATAATAATAGGACAGCAAATTTTTTAGTTTATGATGCTAAATCTGACTGGTTTAAGAATATGTGTTTAAACATATACTATCAAATAAAAAAAGAAAATAAAAATGTAAAATTTATTACTGTTAATAAAACAATATTACACATGCAAAAGATTGAACATGATACAACAGAAGACATACCAGGAAAGTGGCTTATTTGTTGGTAATTAATTTTGTCTATTATATAGGTTTTTGTCAATAAAGTGCCATTTTACACTATATAATTTTCTATTTATTTTTTTGTCGGACAAATAAAAAAGATGGACAACCATCAAAGATTAAGAAACGTGTTTCACACAACTGACTTACCTATATCCAACATTTACAGTGTCTATGAATCTATAGAAAGATCTTTTTTGGTCATACAAGATAACCTTCTTTCTGGTAGTGTAAAGATTCAGATTGTTGCTAAAATAGAATTTACCAGGGTAGATGGTGAAGTGATTGTTCCGTATATCTCGACAAGGCAGCACACAGTTAATTCGAGAAGAGAACTAGAAAAAGTGTTTAGAAAAAGATTGTTACCAGACTTCCATGAAGCAATTGACAGAGCAGAAATGCAAGGGTCTGGCTGGCATGAAGGCCTTGTACTTGAACTACAACTGAAGCAGTCAAGATATCATCCTATTTTAGGTAGATCTTGGATACCACTACCAATAGAGGTTGCAAACAAAAAGGCTGTAGTCAATATTCAAAACAATGACAACTATTGTTTCATGTGGTGTGTGCTTGCTAAACTTCATTTTGTAAAAGCAAAACCTGATCGTGTATCTAACTATATCAAATTTGTAAATGAACTCAACTTCAGTGGCATTGAGTTCCCTGTTAAAATAGAGGACATAGACTTGTTTGAAAAACTAAATCCTGGTATATCTGTAAATGTGTATGTGTGGGATAATGAGTCTGAAAATAAGTTACAGCCAATTAGAGTATCTCCAATTGCCCCAACCTATGGGCAGCCAGAAGATAAACATGTTGACATGTTGCTAATTGGTGATAACAATAACTTCCACTACACAATTATCAGAAATATGTCACGTCTAATTCATAATCATACAACAAAACACAATGGCAAACAGGAAGTTTGTAAAAAATGTTTACAAAGATTTTCCTCCATAAAATTAGCAGACAAACATGTTTTACACTGCAGATCAGCTGATGACATACAAACTGTACTTAAGTATCCAGATCCTGGCAGTCAAGTGTATTTTAAGAACTATGGGAATCAGCAAAAGCTGCCGTTTGTAGTATATGCTGATTTTGAATCACTCGTTGTTCCTTATGAAGGTCCTGTTCCAGAGTCATTACCAAAGACTATAAAATTGAGTGACCAAGTGGTGTGTTCTTTTGGATACATTCTTGTTAGGTCAGATGGTCTTCATTCAGAACCTGTTATCTACAGGGGTGAAAATGCAGCAGCTGAGTTTTTAACAGAAATGAGACATCTGTATATTCAGGTAGTAAGGTATTTTGAAAACTGTCAGATGCCTTTGGTGATGACAGAAGAAGACAAACAGAATTTTGATGCAGCAGTGATGTGTTGGATTTGTGAAGACGTCCTTGATGGTGATAAAGTTTGCGATCATGATCACATAACTGGTCGTTACAGAGGTGCCGCTCATAACAAATGTAACTTGTTATTAAAAATAAATCCTAAGACATATAAGTTACCAATCTTTTTTCACAATCTGAAGGGATATGATTCACACATTATCATGCAGGCTGTAGACGAGTCTTACAAAAAAATTAGTTGTATTGCCCAGACAACTGAAAAATACTTGACTTTTAGGTTAGATAAATTAGCATTTTATGACTCCATGCAACATTTGTCTTTAGGGTTGGCTAGTCTGGCAGAAGGACTGAGTGAGTATCCAATAACAAGTAAATATTTTGAGCCGGACTTGATTAAAAAAGGTGTTTATCCATATGAGTACATTGATCACTGGGTTGTGTTTGAAGAAACAAGACTACCACCAAAAGAGAAATTTTATTCTACACTAATTGGTAAAGGTATTTCTGACTCTGAATACCAACACGCACTTAATGCATGGGAAAAACTAGGGTGTAAAACTATTGGTGACTATCATGACCAATACTTAAAGGCTGATGTCTGTTTGCTAGCAGACGTATTTGAAAGTTACCGTGAAAAGGGTTTGTTACACTACAAGCTTGACCCTGCTTGTTACATAACTAGTCCTGGCATGACATGGGATGCATTTTTGAAATCCAGTAAGATATTTATAGACCTGTTGTCTGATCGTACGATGGGTGAAATGGTGGAACGTGGATTGAGGGGAGGTATTAGTCTAGCAGCAAACAATTATGGCAAGGCCAACAACAAATATCTTGACGACTTTGACCCGTCAAAGCCAATGTCATTTATTACATACTTGGATGCTAATAATTTGTATGGATTTGCAATGTGTGAATTGTTGCCATTAAAAAACTTTTGTTTGTATAATTTGTCACAGTTTGGTATAAAAAAATTAACAAAATATATTATGGATCGAGGTCAAAATGATGAAAAGGGTTGGATCTTTGAAGTAGACCTGGAGTACCCACACCGCCTACATGATTACCATAATGATTATCCATTAGCAGTTGAGAAACTGAGTTTAACGGGGAAAAAAGAAGACACCAAACTTGTACCAAATTTAAATGACAAATTCAATTACGTTTGTCACTATCGATTGTTACAGTTTTACATCAGACATGGTTTAGTACTAAAAAAAGTTCATAGAGGAATTCAATTTGACCAAAGTGCTTTTATGAAAGATTACATAATGAAGAACACAACATTGCGTGCAAGAGATGGTAACACTGCATTTGACAAAGACTTCTTTAAGCTTATGAACAATGCCTGTTTTGGTAAGACGATGGAAAATCCTCATCACAGAAAAGATGTGAGACTGGTCACAACTGAATCAGGTGCAATTAAACTTACAGGTAAGCCTCAGTACACAGGGTATAAAGAATTTCATCCATCATTGTATGCAGTGTCACTCAAAAAAAAGATTGTTAAACTGGACAAGCCAGTATTCATTGGTATGGCAATTCTTGAGTTATCAAAACTGTTAATGCTTGAATTTTATTATGATTACTTTAAACCAAAATATCCTGACTGCCGTCTGCTATACACTGACACTGACTCTATGATCATAGACGTATGTACTGAAGACTTTTATGAAGACATGAAAACAGAACTACACATGTATGACACGTCTGACTACCCTAAAGACCATCCACTGTTTAGCACACAAAACAAGAAAGTGCCTGGTAAGTTTAAAGATGAACTGAATGGTGTGCCTATAGTTGAGTATGTTGGACTGAGATCAAAAATGTATTCTATACTGCACCAGAAGGGAAGTCAGTCGAAAGCCAAAGGAATAAAAAAAACAGCAATAAAAAATAAAGACATACGTCATGAACATTACAGGCAAGTGTTAGATGGTGCATTAATGCCTGATTATCCAAACAAGACACTAAGATCAAACAAACATAATATTGAAATGATTCAAACATATAAAAAGTCTCTAGCAGTTGGAGACACAAAAAGAGTGTTTCACACTAAGGAAAAAGCTTATGCACCAGGTCATTACAGGCTCAAGTTATCTGAAGAAATAGCTGATAATCTGCTTGATAAACTAATTGATGAATTGAAATTGTTAAAAGTGGGTAACAGTATCTGTGGGAATAATCTGTAATTCTTCTCTGACAAATGCCCTCTTTGGTGCAGGCTCATACAGATAATATATTGTTGCATTAGCTGAAGGAACTATTTTTTTTATATTATGAACAGATGTAGACCAAATTGGATCAGTTGCCCTACGTCTAACGTCATTTTCAGCTTCACCTGGTTGATACAAATATCTCACCTGTTTTGTAAACAAGCTAGTGTCTGGAGGTGTTGTTGTTGTTTTTATTTCTGACGGTATTGTTTTCAATTTAATAGAATCAACAGGTTTAGGGTGACCCTCATTATTCATTGCTTTTATTACAGATGGTAATCTTTTAACCCACTCAGTGTTACGTGTGTCATGCATGAGTTCCTTAGAATACTGATAGCTAAAAAGTCTCTCCGATAATTGCTTGTTAAAGTTTTCTACAATAGCCTGTGATCTATGCAAGCCTGGTATGCCTCGCCGCACTAGCACTCCATGCTTTGCAAATAACTGATTAACAGCGCCTTTAAATTCACTCCCATCATCAACCTGCACAAGCCTAGGGTATTTTAAAGGACCTCGACTATATATTTTTGATAATGCAGTGGCCACTGTTACAGCTTTTTTGTCAGTTATGGGTTCTGCATCCTTATACCTTGAAGCTATGTCAATAACAGTTAATGCATACTTGTATCGTTTCTTTCTTATTGTGTCATGCGGAAGAAACAGGAGGTCCATTTGGTGTGTGTCATTAGGGATAGTGTTTTCAAAATGAGGCCTTGTTATTTTTCTTGGAGCAGGAAGATATATTTGCCAAATTGCCTGTTTTTTAAGCCACTGTTTTATTTGGTTGACATCTCCACCCACAGCAGCATGTAATTTTTCTACTGCAGTATTCCCTTTCCAGTAGCCAATTGGGGAGTAATATATTTTTGATAGTTTAGCGTCTGCCATTTTTTTTAGCAATATAAACTCCTGTAAAATATACTAATGTCATTCCTACTAAAACAAATATTATTTCTCCATTTCTTTGTTCTGGGCTTGGTTGGTAGTAGTCACTAAGTTTTGGTTGTGGAATAGACATGTCTTCACCAGTTACAAGATAGTATTCTTTGATAGCGTCATCGACATTTGAAAATGTATGCTGTGCGTGACCCTCAAGTTTTAGTTTTTCATTAATAAAATCAAGTTTCTCAATTCTTTGCTTTTCATAATCTTGTTGGGCTTGAGCTAGTTTTTCAGATGCCTCATTGTGTCGCTTCATTTCTTCTGCTGATTCTTCTTTACTAACTTTTGAAAAGAAATAGTTTGATCCACTAAAAGCTAATGCGTTAATAACTGCACCACCAATCATGACAGCTATAGTTGCCATATTTTTATTTACATAGAAATATTTTCTGGAATAATTCCTTGCTTGACTAGAAAATCTTTTGTTGCAATCGATGCTGTTATAACAACTACTAGTTTAGCACTGTCTTCGAAGTCTAATTTACTAAGGTCTGCTGATTTCACTTTGAGAAGACTTTTTCCCAGCATAGAATAAGCTACTGCTAGTCCACTTATTACAGCAGAGTGATAGACAAGGTTCATTAAGTTCTTTGTGTCGCTCATTTTCTTATACCATAAAAATTAAAATAATAAATTTATTTACTGCATGTAAAATGGGTCCAAAGGTTTTGGAACTGCTGGTAATGTGGAGACTTCTTCTTTTGTTTTTGGAGTGTTTGATTTTTTGGACACTGTTTGAGTGTTTGGTTTGTATTTTTTATATAATTGGTAACCTACGTAACCAAATCCGACAACAAATCCAGCAACTATATATTTTGTAGTTTCAGGTTTAGTTGTTTGTCTCTCACTTTGTGGGGGGTGTGACGGTAGTGACACTGGTGCTGTTGATGGTGTGTCAGTCTTTTCTGTTAATGCTTGAAGCTGTAATTTCTTTTGTCTGTTATATTCAGCTAATCTTTTTCCAGCCTCTATTCTACCTGGGCTTTTAGTCTTAGTCACTGTTTGAACCTGTGTCAAGACATGGCTCTGTTGTGGAGTCGTCTCGTCCATTTTCTTCTAATTTAAAATTTATTTTAGAAAAATCAATATGACTACTAGTAACAAGTAAGGTTACAGCAGGCGCAAGGTAATTCCCAAACTTGTAAAACATAAGGCATGCTAATTTACCTATTGAACTTGAAACAATAGGATTACTTTCGAGATCATGTGAAAGGCTGTCACTATCAACAGGTAGGAAGTGACTTACAGCTTTTGTATATAGACAGACAAGAGATCGACTCAAATCACGTGTCATTAGTGAAGCAATGTGATTTTCATATTTAGAATGTAGTTTAATTAGCTCATCAGCAGTAAGGGATTCTATGTCTTCTGTCATGTATTGTTTACCGAGAAAAGCTTTTGATTTGCCTGACACAACTACAGAGATAAGCCTTTGTTTTTTAGAGTCTAAGTCTTTGTTCTCTACAGCACAGATATCGCTTAGAAGAAGTAATTCGTCTTGGTTCATTTTAAAACGTAATATAATAATTTTGTTTAAAGAAGTCAATGACAGCATTAATAATTTAGGTTAGGTGGGGGGTCTGGCTTATGATAATTGCGGGTTGGTAGCTGATCAAAAATCGTTGCTTTGAATGATTTCTGGAGTGGAACTAAAATGGCTAGGTAATAAAGTTATTGGGTGTATTGGGTGGCGTTGGGTTTGTCTAAATGGCTAGTTGATTACAATAATTAGTTGATCGATGTGGCATTTATCGATTTGATTGGTTTTCAAATCTTATATTCTCATTCTAGAATTAATTATTCTGAGAATGAGAATATGAGAGCCCCAGCCTACCCCTCCCCCAAACGTAGCTTGAATGATTTCTGGAGTGGAACTAAAATGGCTAGGTAATAAAGGTATTGGGTGTCTTTGTTGACGTGGGCTTGCTTAATTACCGTGTTAATTAGAATAAATATATTGTTTGGGGGAGGGGTAGGCTGGGGCTCTCATATTCTCATTCTCTCTTGGGAAGCCCGTCGCCAGTGGCCTCATCCCGACCCGAACGTCTGTAACAAAAACAGAATGCAAAGACATCCTTATTTATCCTAAACATACTATTATATGCTCTTTAGTTAAACTCCTACTTGACTAAAGCTAGTACATACAAGTTAACAACAGAAACAAATTACCGTCTAAAGGAAAATAATCTCCGATCTAGGCAACATAAAACAACGGTCAAAGCTGCACCTGGAGGCCCCTCGCTATCAGAGGGCACCGCTCCGACAAAGTCAGTCAATATAAGTTATTGGTCGCAGGGATTTGCAACACGGACCCTTGTAGGCCTGAAGAAGGAAACGTACCCCGAAGGTCGAATTGATCTCCCGAAGGCCTACAAGGGTGCGGCAAGCCCCTGCTACGAATAACGTATTTGTTTTCATTCCTCCACTATTTTGGTAAAAAAAATCAAGAAGACATCTTCCGACCTGGAAATGACTGACGTCAAAGGAATATAATTTATACATATTAGACTTATGACGTAATTTAAAATATTTCATGACTTTGCCGTCTCCAGTACTGCGTGTGCTTGTTGTTTCGACAACACTAAATAACTTTTTACTTGTATTTGTGTATGTACAGGCCTGACAATTTATGAAACGCTTTGAACGAGATGTATTTCAGACAGCCTCTTAGCATATTGAAATTGGGTGACTTGTTCAAGATAAAAATTGCCGTTTATATAAAGTCGGTTGACCCACATTTGAGTCGGTAATTTTCGTTGTATTTTGGTACTAGCTAGCTTTGAAATGGATCTTTTCGTAATCCAGCGTTGAAACTCTTCAACTTTTTAAAATAATTCATCAATTTTTGCAAGTTTTGGATCCACTATATACTCCTATCACAGTCAGCCTTGGAAGAGGCTGTGTCGAAGAAAATAGTCGGCCCTGAAAGAGGCTGCGTGTCGTTTTAATGAGTGACCTGAAACATCAAATTCGTTACTGTTAGCGATGCCTATTGTGACGTCATTTTGCTGCTAGTGCTAGTCTTATTCTTCAGAATTCCTGTCTCTACACGAGCCCACAGAGCACATTAATAGCAGGAAGCGCCGTGTGTCCGTCTCCATTTGTGTGCGCCGGCGTGTGTGTTGTTTAGTGGTTGGCTTAGAGAAGAGGGAAATGGATCAGAAGGATAAGCTTAAACTCTGTTCCTAAAAGTAATTGGTGACGCAATACCATGGATGACGACTCGCCTACAACCTCAGCAGCATGTTCAGTGCGGTGGTTGGCTTACCTGCCGGGCGGCTAGTGCGGGCGTGTGCCGTGTATTGGGACGCTGGGCTATTATTAGCAATGAAAAAAAAAAATTCATGTGTTTTTGTAGACAAGAATATAACGAAAAAGGTTCGAAAATAACCACTGCGTGCTTTTGTCACTTTAGTACATCGCGTTTCTAAATCGTCCGATCCTTATAAATCGCGGTGAATAGATCAACCACTAAGTTTAAGGATAGCGACTGATTTTTGGGATGGCACCGGACAAATTGTGCACCACCCTTCGGCCGTCATGCCCATGTGTGTCAGAGTGTGTGCGTGTGAGTACTGTCTGAGCGCTCATGTGTATGTGGCTGAGTGGTGTAAAACAGCCGTGACATGTGCTGTTTCGGGTTACCAAGTTATCGGTACGCCAAACACATAAAGAATTTAAATAGTTAGACAGATATTTTTCGAAATGAATAAAATTGTTACATTGATGTCCGTTTTGGATTGCTCAGTGGGATGTCATCGTGTGTATGGTGATTGTTTTAAACCGATAGGAGTTTTTTGTTTGTATTTAAAAAAACGTTGAAGAGCTGCAATGCTGGATTACGACCTCATTCAATATCTCCCTTTAATCTAGCTGTAATCTAGTAAGAATAACAAAAATACCGGTTTTTGTGAAACGGCCATTTTCTTGTCAATGTGTAGTAAGTTTTAAAAGAAAATTTTAAAAAATTCATCGGGAGATTAACGTAGGGAAAATATTTTAAAGTTTCAATCTTGTTTGTCCACAAGTGCAGGCTCTAGTCGCTGTCGCAGACACACACACACACACACACACACACACACACACACACACACACACACACACACACACACACACACACACACACACACACACACACACACACACACACACACACACACACACACACACACACACACACACACACACACACACACACACACACACACACACAGCGTTTTGGCGCCAAATGTACGTTCTCTATCAAGGTTTGTGTAGCCTAGATGTGACGTCATTTTTATCTTATTACTTCTTTGCCAGAATTCGGGGCCCGCCTTCCCAGCACATCGTCTACATTCTATGGAACGCTCTCCCCGTAGACAACAAGCGTTTGTATACAAGGACAAAGAACATTTACGGAGACTACAAAACAAACTGAAAAGGGAGTTTAGAAATAGGGGAAGGGCGAATATAGAATAAAAAGATAGAAAAACAATTTGAGACGGGTGTGGGATGTGAACAATCTGATGGGTGGAAACAGATATTTTTCGAAATGAATAAAATTGTTACATTGATGTCCGTTTTGGATTGCTCAGTGGGATGTCATCGTGTGTATGGTGATTGTTTTAAACCGATAGGAGTTTTTTGTTTGTATTTAAAAAAAACGTTGAAGAGCTGCAATGCTGGATTACGACCTCATTCAATATCTCCCTTTAATCTAGCTGTAATCTAGTAAGAATAACAAAAATACGGGCTGAAATACGGATCAACCGGTTTTTGTGAAACGGCCATTTTCTTGTCAATGTGTAGTAAGTTTTAAAAGAAAATTTAAAAAAATTCATCGGGAGATTAACGTAGGGAAAATATTTTAAAGTTTCAATCTTGTTTGTCCACAAGTGCAGGCTCTAGTCGCTGTCGCAGACACACACACACACACACACACACACACACACACACACACACACACACACACACACACACACACATACACACACACACACACACACACACACACACACAGCGTTTTGGCGCCAAATGTACGTTCTCTATCAAGGTTTGTCTACACAAGATGTGACGTCATTTTTATCTTATTACTTCTTTGCCAGAATTCGGGGCCCGCCTTCCCAGCACATCGTCTACATTCTATGGAACGCTCTCCCCGTAGACAACAAGCGTTTGTATACAAGGACAAAGAACATTTACGGAGACTACAAAACAAACTGAAAAGGGAGTTTAGAAATAGGGGAAGGGCGAATATAGAATAAAAAGATAGAAAAACAATTTGAGACGGGTGTGGGATGTGAACAATCTGATGGGTGGAAACAAGAAGAAAAACAAATGTTCCGGTATTGAACAAAACTATGGACTATGCCCAACGACTGCTGAAAGTAGAAGATACGGTAACGCCGCAGCTTCTTTGTCAGATTTTTCAAAAGATCTGGGACACTGAAGAAGCGCCGAGCGATTGGAAGACCGGCACCATCGTCAAACTTCCGAAGAAAGGAGACCTGGGGAACTGTAACAACTGGCGAGGCATCACCTTACTATCCCTCACCAGCAAGATCTTCAGCCGCATTCTCCTTGACCGCATTACGACAGCAGTGGATGGCATCCTTCGCCAGGAGCAGGCAGGCTTTAGGAAAGGCAAGTCCTGCATTGACCATATTTTCGTCCTGAGACAGATCCTTGAACAGTCTAACGAATGGAATGGATCCCTCTATGTGGTCTTTGTGGACTTTGAGAAGGCCTTTGACAGTCTGCATCAAGACTCCCTTTGGAAAATCCTGCGATACTATGGAATTCCCCAGAAACTTGTCAACGTCATCAGGTCCCTGTACAAGAATTTTGAGTGCAGAGTCGTCCACAACAACCAGCTCACCGAACCGTTTAAGGTGGAAACCGGAGTGAAACAAGGATGTATTCTTTCGCCGATCCTCTTCTCAATGGCAATTGATTGGATCATGCGCCGCACCACAGAGGGAAGGAGGCAGGGAATTCAGTGGACGCTGACCTCAATGCTGGATGACCTCGACTACGCCGATGATATCGGGCTACTGGCAAGCAGAAACCAGGACATGCAACAGAAGACACAACAGTTGACACAGTCAGCAAGCTCCATAGGTCTCGGGGTCAACATTAGGAAGACTCAAGTCATGAGGAAGAACACCATAGTGGGCGACCCAATCACCATCAATGACCAACCTCTGCAAGAGGTGGACGAGTTCACGTACCTGGGCAGCAAGGTTACCACAGATGGAGACTGCACAAGGGAGATCACCACAAGAATCAGCAAAGCCAACCAAGCCTTCGCAATGCTGAAACCCATCTGGAGGACCACAAACCTGAGCATCCACACCAAGCTTCGTATTTTTAAGAGTAACGTGCTGAGTGTCCTTCTTTATGGGTCAGAGTGCTGGAAATCCACTACTGCTACGGAACGCAAGCTGGAAGTCTTCCAGAACAAGTGCCTGCGACGGATCATGAAGGTCTTCTGGCCAAACATGATTACAAACGAGGAACTACGGAAGAGAGCAGGCGCAGACAGCATCGCTGAAACCATCGCCACACGGAGATGGAGATGGCTAGGCCACGTTTGCAGAATGTCACCCGACTTATTACCAAGGGTGGCACTGAGATGGACACCACAGGGGAAGAGAAACCGTGGGCGACCAAAGGAGACGTGGCGCCGAACCGTGGAGCGAGAGCTCAAGAACAGAGGCCTTACTCTGCAAACAGCACCCAAAATAGCAGCTGACAGACAAAAGTGGCGCTCCCTTGCCGTCGCCTCAAGCACCAGACGGCGCAGAGAGGATTGAATGAATGAATGCCCAACGACTTAATTAAGTTCTATGCAAGATTTGAATGTCATGATTTAGAGCATGAGAGGTAACAAAAAATGCTAGTTTAGTGGACCTAAACGCTTGCAAAGTGAAGTGATTGTGGAGGTGCTTAGAGTACTAAAAAATACCAACGCAAACAAAGCGTCTGGGCCAGATGGTGTTAGACCAAATGTGTTAAAATTATCTCAACAACTGTACATAATTCTATTTTATATTTTGTACATGTCGCTTACCCAGTGGTTTGCTGTTTAAAACGGTCGGTTTTAGTGACCACAACAATGTGAATTGTAGTTGCTTGTTTGTCGTTTATCCAGGGAATTATGGGATTGGGAAGGTCCATGCAAACGTTAACGTGCAAATTGCAACTCGTCACACGTGGCACAAGGTTGTAGAGCACACAGTTCCAACTATATTTTACTGCAGCGATGCAATCTCCGCACAGATTCTTTTATACTAATGCAGATTTCCACAACAATCCAGCAAATTCACACCACACATCCAATCAGAAAAGAAAATGTAACCAAAACTTATTAATATTCATTAAAAATAACACTCTAAAGCTAACTTACAGCTTTCGACTAACATCTAGGTTCAATCGATACAATGTTACGAAATATAACCAAGAACTTTGACGTCATATTTGAGGTCAATCGAATAATCGCGCCTTTTGCAGAATGTTCTGGGTCAAACAAAAAGACGCGTCAGTTTAGCTACACAACAGAAATCGATCGGAATTCTCCGTGCAAACAAAAAACAAAATAAAAAACAATAACAAAAATGAATCGAACTAAAAATGTACTTTATTCTTATCAAAATTAAGTCAACTAAATATCGGATCTTTCCTATGCTCTCAAAACAATAACACAACCACAAACGTAACACAATCCCCCTTTTTAGAACAACATTTCACAAAATGTCTTCTCAATCTCAAAACACGGTTGTAGCAGAATGATAAACACCAACAAAACTCAAATCAAACAAACTGCTCTTGAACAACTGTCTCACAGTTTCTTTAAACTGTCCTGGACAAAGAAAAGAGATGTTCCTCTAAACTGTAATCTGCTCCAAGATTCTGTGAACCCTTCATAAGAACATTGCCAAATAATGAGATAGGCATTTCAGATGGTTCAAGTGTAGATGGAGATGATCCTGGATCAAATACTGTTCGATTAATGAGTCTACGATAGTCCACATAGTCCGCAAATTGGATCCCTCTAGTTTCTTCACGATGACCACATGGTGACTTGGACTCCCTGATGACTCCCAGGTCCAGCAACTCCCTGATGTCTTTCTTCAGCTCTTCCCTCGTGTTGTAAGGTAGACGATACGGCTTGCTGCGTGCCGGCTCGTTGGACGTCATATTAACTTCATGCTGGATGGTGTTGTCCTGTGTCAGGCGTAAACCGATGCTTGAACTCTGTAGTTACGGTTCTCAGCTCTTCTTGTTGTGCCTGGGAACTGGATGTCTTTAACACCCTACTTGTGGCGGAGTTCATTAAGGTCGAACATGTTCTCGTCATGTAGTCTCTTGTCAGCAGCCAGACGCACCGATGCCGCTTGTTGTGGTTTGTCCTGAGGGACCTTGACGTACTTATTCAGCAGATTCGCGTGGTAAGTCTTCATCTTGTTGTTGACTTTGACTGTAGTCGTTGACACCACTGTGTCAACCACGTACGGTCCCTTCCATTGCATCAAGAGCATGTTGTTGTCGGTGGGAAGAAAAACTGTTACGTGGTGGAGTCGTAGTCGTAGTATGACACACGCACGTAATGTTCTTTTAAATAAACTTCATTCAGCTGCAACCCTGCAACACGTGGCTTAAGGATGTAGACAATACTGGAGTAACAGTTCCAACAATATTTTAATTCAGCGATGCGATCTCCACACAATGCATTCCCAAATGCACCAACACTGATACATTGTCTCTTCTTCAAATGTCAACACTGGCGGCACAAAGTTCCTCACACAACGTACACCACCTGCGTCTGCGTCTCTCACAATGCCACGTACTTACGATAAACTGTGTGTCCCTACAACTGACAATGCGTGACGATGTACACACGTGCCTCCCAGCACCAACTTTATATAGTAAAACACTTTCTAGAATAATCCAAGGAATTTACTCAACGTAACCAATCAGAACGGAACACGTAACTGAAACTTTAAAAAAATTAACTTTCTAGAATAACTAAACTGGTTTACAAAATTCGACTGCTCATTTCAGCCCCAAATCCCAGTGTATACACAAAAGTATGGCAAACCGTTCACGACCTTTCAAAACACACACACTGAACGGCTGTTAATTTCACGCGCACAGTAAACAACTATGACTAAAATTACTACAGTGTAGCAAAATGTTGCTTATACTTCGACGTCACTAGACAGCGCGACGCTGCTCGAACGTTCTGGTTCATTCTCAGCTAATCTACGCAAAACAAAAATCGACCGCTCTTCTCCGCGCGACTTTTCTAGAAGCTTCCGGACTAAAATTAGCGTATCATAACAAAACAAAATCCGCTATCACGCACGAACGATAAAGAATCTCACTGAAAAGGTACGTGATACACAACCATGATAGCTTCCCCCCCCCCCCCCCCCAAAAAAAAAAAAAAAAAAAAAAATAATCGGATCGTTTCCTACGATTAACACATGTATGCTCTCACAGAACAACACAATAACCAACACCTGGTCAACTGGCTGGAACCGTCGTGGTTTGGCTTTACGATCATAGTAATGCTTCCCTTTGTTCTGCGCCTTCTCCAATTCTCCTCGAGACATCTTGAGGGTATTTTCTCTCTCATGTACTGGTACTTGATCTTCGCGTCGATGTCTTTGGTCCACAGCTCTTCAGGATGTGCATGGGTCACCTTACATTCCTGCCGTACGGTAATCTAAAGGGGGAGAGAGCCCTATCGAATTCTGGGAAACTTTACGGTATATTAATAATAATAATTACGGTATTTATAATGCGCTTATCTTATAATAATTATAACTCTAAGCGCGCACTCACAACTCTCGCACGCATGCGCACGCTTTTGACATAAGTCAGCTTAGGGTGGGGAGCGTTCATAGCGTTATAGTGCTAGAAATCTTGAAACAGGTGAGTTTTGAGGGCGGACTGGAAGGAGGAGAAAGAGTGTTTCTGGCGGGAGAGAGAGTGAGAGAGTGTTCCACCTGGATGGACCGCAGACGGAGAAGAAGCGGGGTCCGAAAGGCCGAGTTTGGTGCGGGGGATGTGGAGGCAGGCAGAGCGGAAGGAGCGGGAAGGAGTATAGGGGTGAAGCAAGTTAGAGAGATTGGTAAGAGCGTAGTTGTTAAGGGATTTGTAGCAGAGAGCCAGAATCTTGTATTGGATGCGCTGGGGGGTGGAGGACTTTGAGCAGGGGAGTGATGTGGTCGGATTTCTTCTTTCTGAGGACGAGGCGGGCAGCATTGTTCTGGACGGGTTGGAGAGTGAAAGTGGTGAAGGCCGGAAAGGAGGGAGTTGCAATAGTCTGCGAGATAAGATGAGAGAGACAGCAAGTATGGTGGCAGCTTCGGTGGTGAGGTATTTTCTGATCTGACTGATGCGACGGAGGTGGATGCCTGGGCCGTGGCGGAGACAAAGCTGGTCATGGAAAGAGAGGAATCGAGGACAACGCAGAGGTTCTTGGCCGAGTCAAAGAGGGGGATAGAAGTCGATTTGAGGATGGAGAGAGGGAGGAAGCTTGGAGAGTTTCTGGCGAGTGCCTACCAGCATGGCTTCCGTTTTATCGTCATTTAGCAGTCAGTAGCAGTCGTAGCAGTCAGCAGTGCGAGTCAGTAGTGACTGTGTTGTCGAGTTTGTCTTTGTCTAGTAGTTGTGAGTCGTCAGCGTAGAGGTGGTGGTGTATGTGATGAGACTGGATGATGTTGGACAGAGGAGAGGTGTGGAGTGTGAAAAGGAGCGGGCCCAGGACGGACCCCAGTGGAACTCCGCAGGAGAGCCTGACTGGATTAGACGAGACGCCGTCGATGGTGACGGACTGCTGTCTGTCGGAGAGGTGGGAGAGGAACCAGGAGTGAGCAGAGTCAGTGATGCCAAAGGAGTGGTGAAGGCAGTGGAGGAGGATAGAGTGATCTATAGTGTCGAAGGCGGCAGAGAGATCGAGTAGCGTAAGAAGGGAGATGTTGCCCGAGTCGGTAGAGAGGAGCATATCATTCAGGATATGTAGAAAGGCTGTTTCAGTGCTGTGGTGTTTGCGATAGGCAGACTGGAAGGGACTGAAGAGATTGTTGTCGGCGAGGTGGAGGTTGAGCTGAAGAAGCTTGGACAGGAAAGATAGATTGGAGACTGGGCGATAGTTCTTGAGTTCGTTTGGGTCGAGATTGTTTTTTTGAGGAGAGGACGGACGATGGCGGACTTAAAGATATCGGGGACAGAGCCATTCTCTAGAGATGTGTTGATGATGTCGGTAATAAAGGGCAAATGTTTTGGAAGCCGTCACGGTTTTGAAAGGCACAGACTTTTTGTTCTTGAGAACTTCATCCTGAGGGACAGGGCGGAAGAACGAGAGGGGAGTGCCAGAAAAGGGGGTGGGGTGGGGGGGGGGGAGGGTCGGGAGGGCAAGGCGGAGAAGGTAGAGTATCGAGTGTGTTGCTCAGAGTTTGGGTTTTGTCAGAAAAATAGATGGAAAAGGGGGACGGAAGTTCTTCTTTGCTGTGTGTGTTGGGGAGAGGAGAGTCTTTAGAAGTACCTAGACGTTCATAGTAGCGTAAAGGGTTTTGGAAGAAGGATTTTGTTTTGAAGGAGTTTACGTTTAGCATCGGAGATCATTCTGCAGACTTTGGATCTGGCGGTTTGGAAGATCTGTCGGTGAACCGTGAGGTCAGATGAGCGTCAGCGGCGTTCCGTTTGTTGGCGCTCACGCTTGGCCTCAGCTATGAGCCAGGGGAAGGGCATGGAGCAGGTGGTGACATGGGCATGGGTGTCTAGGAGTTTTCGAAGGGAGGAATCAAAGTGGGATGCAAGATCACGAGAGGGAGTGGGGGTCCAAGAGAAGATCGACGGCTTCGTCGAAGAAGCTCTCTCGGTTGACATAATTTAGTTTGCGACGAGAGACAAGGAGCTTGTTTTTTTTTTCGGGGGATGTAGGTTGAGAGAGACGAGAATAGCGAGGTGGTCCTAGGGGAGCACAGAGATATGTCAGAGTCGAGAAAGAGTTAATCGGAGGTGCGGGCGATGATCCAGTCGAGGGTGTGGCCGAGTCGGTGGGTGGGTTTAGTGATGTGTTGTGTAAGATTGTGGTGTAAAAGTGACGTGCAAAGGCGTTTTGTGTCAGGGTGGTCGGGTTTGTCAAAGTGGAAGTTGAAATCGCCAAGAAGGATGTGTTTTCCGGGTCGTGTGCTGTAATGGTCGAGGAGGAGGTCAAAACTCGGTGAGGAACATGGAGTTTGTGGGTTTGTTTTGAGAGCTTGGAGAGGGGCGATAGATGCATGAGAAGATGAGAGACTGGCCAGGGAGTGTTGCTACGGCCTCGACAGATTCAAAGAGCAAAGGGGAGAGACTCTGCTCGCCTACTAGGACGCCGATATGCCTTCGATTCCGCAAATGTTCGTT
Organism: Semisulcospira habei; assembly: GCA_036245525.1. NCBI lineage: Eukaryota > Metazoa > Mollusca > Gastropoda > Semisulcospiridae > Semisulcospira > Semisulcospira habei. The sequence continues at coordinate 187,981,045 of BTPG01000002.1, read as the reverse complement.
CTTTAGTGGTCTGTTATACACTATTGTTGCTAATGTTACCAACACCTCCAGTAGTGTGCCTGATGTTTCAAACAACACTAAGTAACGTTGTACTTTAGAACGTTTTGGTGCTCATTTATGGAACAAAACTTGTATCCAAGACACATCAAGTTCGCCATTAGTCGCTACAAGGGTTTTTGTAGCGATGTCGCATGGTACGGTTTGCGCTAAAGTGATTGGTCGTGTGACGTAGGAAGGAAAACAATATGTTATTGGTAGCAGGGGTTTGCTACACGAACTCTTGTAGGCCTGAGGGAAGTCAAAGTAATCATTGTACCCCGAAGGTCTGATCATTTGATCTCCCGGGTTCGTGTAGCAAACCACTACTACCAATAACGTATTTGTTTTCATTCCTCCGCTATATAATAACGTATTTCTTTTCATTCCTCCGCTATATTGGCAGGTTGAAATGTTCTGACCTGGATCACACCAGACATGACAGACGTGAAAATAAAATAAATGTATACATAATGGACATGACGTAATACAAGATCATTCATGACGTTGCCGTATGAATGACCAGCAGCATTGTCTACAGAATGTCAGAGTAATGAAGTGTAAGAGGTGAATGCCATCAGGCGTTAAGCTAAGCTGGCATTACCCTTGAATTTTAGCGTTTGCCCCAAAAGGCATTACAATGGTTCAATAAAATAGTCGCGCGTGTGCTTTCGAATCCGCAAAGGTTCTTTCTTTAATGGTCTGTTACACAGTATTGTTGCAAATGTGTGGTACACACAACTCTAGTAGTGTGCCTTTATTTGGAACACAACTAAGTAACTTTGTACCACTTTGGAACGTTTTCGTGCTCTTTTATGGGAAACAAAAATGGCATCCAAGAGGCGTCACAAAAAGGGCTACAAGAAGTCCGCCATTAGTTGCTACAAGGGTTTTTGTAGCGATGTCACATGATACGTTATGCGCTAAAAGATTGATTGTAGGAATGAAAACAATGTAATGTAATGTTTGCAGGCATGGGACACAGGACGATACGAAGCTGAAGAAATCCATCAACCTAATCCACTGTACAGCTATAATGGTGGCAGTAACAGGACACTCTTCCATCTTCATCTCTCCTGCAGCAATACTAGGTGTCACAGGCTCCATCGGAGCGTCTCTAGTCATCTGGTTAACAGGTCAGATCAGTATTTAAATAAACGGAACTGAATTAACACACCCATTGTGAAAATGAGCAGTGAGAAATTCATGAATGTGATCCGTCTGAAATACTTAACAGACCTAGCCCACCCGACCCCCCCGACATCCAGCCGGCAGAGACCGACCTACCCATCAGCTGTGACAGACCCAGCCGGGAAGAGATCAGAAAAGCAGTGGCATTTTTGAAGAATGGCAAAGCAGCAGGGCCAGATGGCATCCCAGCGGAGTCTCTGAAAGCAGACCTAGAGACAACAGTTGAGATGCTGTACCCACTGTTTGGAAAGATCTGGGAAGAGGAAGTGATGCCAGCTGACTGGAAGGAGGGGTACCTAATCAAGCTTCCCAAGAAAGGCGACCTCAGCAAGTGTTCCAACTACAGAGGAATCACCTTGCTGTCAGTACCAGGAAAGGTCTTCAACAGGATCATCCTAGAGAGAATGAAGAGCTCCGTTGACCCCCAGCTGAGAGACCAGCAAGCAGGATTCAGGAAGAACCGATCATGTACAGACCAGATCGCCACTCTCCGCATCATCGTGGAACAGTCTCTGGAGTGGAGCTCCCCGCTGTACGTCAACTTTGTGGATTATGCGAAAGCATTTGACGGTGTGGACCGAGAGACTCTGTGGAAACTCCTACGACACTACGGTGTACCCACAAAGCTCGTCCGCCTGATCAAGAGCAGCTATGATGGCATGACATGTCGCGTGATCCACGAAGGGCAGTTCACCAGAGAGCTCCAGGTCAGAATTGGTGTCAGGCAGGGGTGTCTGCTGTCTCCGTTCCTCTTCCTACTGGCCATAGACTGGGTCATGAAGATGACCACAGAGCACAGACGAAGTGGAATACAGTGGACACTGTGGACACAGCTTGACGACCTCGATTTTGCAGACGACTTGGCATTACTGTCCCACACTCATCAACAAATGCAGGACAAGACCACGAGGCTTGCTGACATCTCGTCCCAAGTGGGCCTCACCATTCACAAACAGAAAACAAAGACAATGAGGCTGAACGCAACCAGGGAAGAACCAGTCTTGCTTGCTGGCACCCCGTTGGAGGAGGTGGAGTCCTTCACCTATCTCGGGAGCATCATAGACAAAAAAGGCGGCACTGATGCAGATGTCAGAGCACGAATCGGTAAAGCCAGAGCAGCCTTTCTCCAGTTGAAAAAAGTGTGGAGTTCCAGAGAGCTGTCACAACACACCAAAGTCCGGATTTTCAACTCCAATGTAAAAGCAGTTCTCCTATATGGAGCAGAGACATGGAGATTGACAAAAACCACAGTCAACAGAGTACAGACCTTCATGAACAGTTGCCTTAGAAGAATTTTGAAAATCCACTGGCCAGAGAAGATCAGCAACGTCAGACTCTGGGAGAGAACAGAGCAGATAACAGCAGAGAATGAAATTGGGCGTAGAAGATGGGGATGGATCGGTCACATTCTGAGAAAGCCAGCTTCCAGTATCACTAGGCATGGAACCCCCAGGGAAAGAGGAAAAGAGGTAGGCCGAGAAACTCCTGGCGTCGAGACCTCCAAGCAGACATCAAGAGACTGGGAACCACCTGGAGTAGAATCGAAGGAGAAGCACAGGACAGGAGTTGCTGGAGGTCTCTCGTCGACGGCCTATACCCGGGTAGGAGTGACAGGCGTAAGTAAGTAAGTAAGATCCGTCTGAAAATATATAGGAACTCGTAACGCACTGAGTGTGATTCATCTCATTCATCTCACTTTAAATCAGTTTTTGTTTACTTACTTACTTACTTACGCCTGTCACCCCTACCCGGGTATAGGCCGTCGACGAGAGACCTCCAGCAACTCCTGTCCTGTGCTTCTCCTTCGATTCTACTCCAGGTGGTTCCCAGTCTCTTGATGTCAGCTTGGAGGTCTCGACGCCAGGAGTTTCTCGGCCTACCTCTTTTCCTCTTTCCCTGGGGGTTCCATGACAATGCCTGCCTAGTGATACTGGAAGCTGGCTTTCTCAGGCTGTGACCGATCCATCCCCATCTTCTTCGCCCAATTTCATTCTCTGCTGTTATCTGCTCTGTTCTGTCCCAGAGTCTGACGTTGCTGATCTTCTCTGGCCAGTGGATTTTCAAAATTCTTCTAAGGCAACTGTGCAATAAGGTCTGTACTCTGTTGACTGTGGTTTTTGTCAATCTCCAAGTCTCTGCTCCATATAGGAGAACTGCTTTTACATTGGAGTTGAAAATCCGGACTTTGGTGTGTTGTGACAGCTCTCTGGAACTCCACACTTTTTTTAAGTGGAGAAAGGCTGCTCTGGCTTTACCGATTCGTGCTCTGACATCTGCATCAGTGCCGCCTTTTTTGTCCATGATGCTCCCGAGATAGGTGAAGGACTCCACCTCCTCCAACGGGGTGCCAGCAAGCAAGATTGGTTCTTCCCTGGTTGTGTTCAGCCTCATTGTCTTTGTTTTCTGTTTGTGAATGGTGAGGCCCACTTGGGACGAGATGTCAGCAAGCCTCGTGGTCTTGTCCTGCATTTGTTGATGAGTGTGGGACAGTAATGCCAAGTCGTCTGCAAAATCGAGGTCGTCAAGCTGTGTCCACAGTGTCCACTGTATTCCACTTCGTCTGTGCTCTGTGGTCATCTTCATGACCCAGTCTATGGCCAGTAGGAAGAGGAACGGAGACAGCAGACACCATTTCTGACCTGGAGCTCCCTGGTGAACTGCCCTTCGTGGATCACGCGACATGTCATGCCATCATAGCTGCTCTTGATCAGGCGGACGAGCTTTGTGGGTACACCGTAGTGTCGTAGGAGTTTCCACAGAGTCTCTCGGTCCACGCTGTCAAATGCTTTCTCATAATCCACAAAGTTGACGTACAGCGGGGAGCTCCACTCCAGAGACTGTTCCACGATGATGTGGAGAGTGGCGATCTGGTCTGTACATGATCGGTTCTTCCTGAATCCTGCTTGCTGGTCTCTCAGCTGGGGGTCAACGGAGCTCTTCATTCTCTCTAGGATGATCCTGTTGAAGACCTTTCCTGGAACTGACAGCAAGGTGATGCCTCTGTAGTTGGAACACTTGCTGAGGTCGCCTTTCTTGGGAAGCTTGATTAGGTACCCCTCTTTCCAGTCAGCTGGCATCACCTCCTCTTCCCAGATCTTTCCAAACAGTGGGTACAGCATCTCCACTGTTGTCTCTAGGTCTGCTTTCAGAGACTCCGCTGGGATGCCATCTCGCCCTGCTGCTTTGCCATTCTTCAAAAATGTCACTGCTGGGTCTGTCACAGCTGATGGGTAGGTCGGTCTCTGCCGGCTGGATGTCGGGGGGGGGGGGGGGGGGTCGGGGGGGCTAGGTCTGTTCAGTAACTCTTCAAAATACTCGGCCCATCTGTCGACTGCCTCTGCTGCCAGGCTGTCTGTGTAGTCCCTCTTGTCTGCCCTGATACTCCTCTTCACCTCGCGGTTGGCTTCCCAGTATTCCCCCTGTGCCCTTACTTTGGCTGCTCTCGTGCGACTGTTGTTGACCGCTGCTTTCTTCTGCTTCCTCGCTTCTATCTTCTTCAAGGTCTGTGCCGACAGCCAGTCCTTGTGGTGGTGTTTCCTGAACCCTACAGTGTCTTTGCAGGTTGAGTTCAGCGCCTCTCTAACTGCCTTCCACTGCTGCTCTGTGGTGACCGCCTCCTCTTCATTTACTAGCTCCTGTAGCGCTTGAAACCGGTTGGACAGCACCAGTTTGAACTCTTCTCTAACTCCAGTTTCTCTCAGGAGGCCTACATTATAGCGCTGTCTTCTTATTGTCTCTGTGCGGCTTTTCTTTAGCTTGAGCTTCATTCTTAAGGTAAGCAGATGGTGGTCTGAGGCGACATCTGCTCCCCTCCTCACTCGAACATCTTGAAGGGATCTTCTAAATTTCTTGCTAATGCAGATATGGTCTATTTGGTTCTCTGTTGTATGGTCAGGTGAGACCCAAGTTGCTTTGTGTATTCTTCTGTGTGGGAAGATGCTGCCTCCAATGACAAGTCGGTTAAGAGCACAAAAGTCTAGAAACCTCTCTCCGTTCTCACTCATCTCCGAGCCTAGTCCCTGTCTCCCCATCACCTCTTCGTATCCGGTGTTGTCCTCCCCTATTTTGGCATTAAAATCGCCCGTGACGATGGTGATGTCTCGCTCCGCACATTTGTCCACGGCACTCTGGAGTCGGTCGTAGAACTCTTGTTTCTCTTCCTCGTCACTGTCATTGGTGGGCGCATAACACTGGATGACGTTCAGCTTGAGCTTTTTCTTGGTTACTGTGATAATTCTTGGCCCAAGAGGTTCCCAGCCCATCAGCGCTCTCTGTGCCACTGGTGACAGCATGAATGCTACTCCTTCTGTATGGGGGGCATTCTCCTCTTCATGACCTGAATACAGAATCATCTCCAGTTTCTGTTTGGCGTGCAATAAACGCCCAGAAATACCGTACAGTGCACTAAAATATCAGCTGATACGTTTGATCAGCATTTTCTCAATACCGCCACTACACTGCTACAGAATCTTACGTCAACCGTCTGATGTTTCAGAAAAGCTAAAAAGGTTTTGTGCTGAAAGATTAACACCTAACACGTCTTGCAACATTCCGCTCTTAACAGTTTATGAAGTGGGAAAATCTATTTCTTCATTAAAGAGTAAACGTACATCTGGCCATGATGGAATTAGCAGCACTGTTCTTAAAATGTTTCCATGCGTCGTCGAGTCGCTAACATACATCTATAACCTTTGCATACAACGTAGAAATTTCCGTCTGGTCTGAAAACGGCAAAGGTAATACCGCTACCTAAAACAAAAGATTTAAATGACCCCAACCATACCAGACTCATTTCTCTGTTGTCAACTCTGTCAAAACCGACTGAAAGACATATCCACATACATTTACAACATTTCTTTGATAAATACAAACTCGTTCATCCATTACAGTCTGGTTTTCGTAGGGGAATTCTTGTCACACAGATTTGGTTCAGCTGGTTGACAGATGGTTAACTGCTGTCACACAGCTTTGGTTCAGCTGGTTGACAGATGGTTAACTGCTATGAATAATGGACTGGAGCGGTTCTTTGGGACCTTTCAAAGCTTTGTCAACCATGATCTTTTTAATTGAAAAGCTCGCTGCCTATCAGCTGAGTGATGGCACCCTTGCCATCATTACATCATATCTAAACGGGCGCACACAGTACGTCTGTGTGAATGGTACAAACTCACGTGAGGGGGTGATAGAGCAGGGAGTACCACAAGGATCCGTTCTCGGTCCATTATTATTTTCAGTTTTTATAAACGATCTTCCCTTACATATATCCGACCCCCGTGTAATCTGTAGTCTCTTTGCTGATGATGGAACTCTTGACGTGTCATCGTCAGATGCATCCTGTATAACCCTGTCCTTACAAAGGAGCCTGTATGATGTTTCCACATGGTGTCAAAACAATTATAGGATTCCGAAATGTATGTTAATTTCTACTAGACAAAAGCATCAGCTCTACAGGGGTACAGCTCTACTCTATTTGAATGGACAGTCTGTGTACAGATTGTTATATATCAGTGTGAATGTGTGTGTGTGTGTGTGTGTGTGTGTGTGTGTGTGTGTGTGTGTGTGTGTGTGTGTGTGTGTGTGTGTGTGTTGTGTAATGTGAGCATTGATTATTTGAAATCGAATTATTGTTGCCTGTACTTTTCACTATTATGTATACTTTTATATATAAAATTATGTGTATGTGTGTTTACGTGCGTGCTATATCTTAGCAAGGACATGATTGAAAAAAGGTCATTGAAAGTCATTTATCCTTGAAAAATAAAGTTTAATTTCATTTCAGACTCCGAAAAGCCTAATCATTTTGATTCGCTGGAATGTGAGCTCTCGCTATTCTCGGTTTTTGTCCCCTTTTCAAGCAGAGCGGTTTGTTTATAATTGCCGTCATCGCGTCTAATACACTATAGAAGGCAGTTATTGAATCAGCTCGCTATGTAAGGACCAGCGTAATGATAGAGGCAGGCAAGAGCCAGGATTCTCATTAGCTTTCGCATCTGCGGGCGCAATGAGGATCTATGTTTATTCCAGACAGGAGGTGCTTATCATTGAGTGTATCTCGGACAGTGTGATAGTGGCACTTTCTACTGATGAGAAAAGGCATATATCCTCAGGCATTCGTAATGCAAGTTACAGGACCGTGATCCATGAGAATCTGTGCCTATGTTTTGCTTTTTCAGTTCACGCAATTTTAATTTCCAAGCTGAGTGGGAAAAGGAGATGGTTATATTGTGGTTTGCGGTGAGTTTCAGCCGTTTATTTTGTTTTCAGTAACCGTACATCAATGACCATATAAATGAACACACTTTTTCCCCCTCTTTCATACTAAAATCGGGTTCACTACGGAATATACTTGGATCTGCTGAGGCACATAGTATGGGCAGGATTACTTCTGAAAACTCAGAAATTTAAAAGCCAGGTTACAAATTAAAAATATATACTGACATGGGCTGTTATTTGGCTGAGGGCTGGGGGCAGGACAAGGCTAGAGCCAGCCTTGAATTCTTTCAGCGGAACTACCGTCAGATGAATCCAGACCAAAAAGGTGACTGCCAAGCGTGTAATATGCAAAGAAGTACCCAACGGAGAAAGAAACACGCTTAGAAAAGACGGGTACAACACAATTTATTAATATTTCGGGTAAATACCCTTTGTCAAAATAGACAAACAAACAAACATAGAGATTAGCCGCTACTTATCTTCAATGGCAGAAGGAATGTGGTCAGATGGTACGGCAGAAGGTTCTCTGTTCCGTCTGATGTGCACAGAGACAAATGAACCTATCCAGAAACATTAATTCCACCGTTACCGCATACTTTCACGAGTGTTTTTACATCAGACGGATGGCATTCACTGTTTAGCAATGTTCGCCTATAACCATAGACAAAACTCCCCAACGCGAGGGCTTGTCAGAAGCTAAATGTATTTCTGAGTCGAACTACCTTCATGCTGCTATGTTTACGTAGTTTAATCGGGTTATGGCGATAAAAAAAAACGTCGACAGCTACAAGAGTCACATATTCTCATGAGCGTCTAGGAGTAGGCGCGGTCATTTTTCTAACGGCCGTAGTCCTATCGAGCGTAGTACTATCGAGCCGCAGAGCGTAGTGGTACGTAGTGCTAACGGGATTCACCCATCGTGACGTAACAAAATGTCTGTATTTGTTCAGGTGGGTTGATTAACCTAGGTCTGGCTTTATGCTTCACCGAGCTGGGCACCATGCTACCGCACGCTGGAGGACCTTATGCTTACGTGTCGAACACGTTCGGGCCGTTGCCTGGCTTTCTCATCATGTGGGGCTACGTGGTGCTAATCGCTGGACCATTCTGGGCCTTTCTGGCCTACACGGCTGCGCTGTACATAGTCAAACCTGTCTTCCCAGATTGCCATGAGGATCGAGTGGAAACGGCCGTCAGGCTTCTCGCAGGTTGGATCATGAGTAAGTAAAGTAAGTAGTTTGTAATCTAGCTGACAAACTGAAACCCCTGCACATATATACACGGAAAACACAATACATGTTTGCACACATTGTGTAATAAAGGAAATTGTCTCTTAACACTTTTCTCACTGTCCTGGCTCTATTTGATTTTTTTCATTGGTCTCAAGACAACGAGAGTCACACAGTACCAAGGTAACATATAAATAGACTCCCTTATTATATGTTACGATAATGTTACGATGACAACGTTACTCGCTGAGCAAAGTAGTTCTAACTCAGATTCCGAAAAACCTAATCATTTTGATTCGCTGGAATGTGAGCTCGCGAAATTGTTTCTGTCCTCTTTTTTCCAGCAGAGCGGTTTGTTTATAACTGCTGTCATCGCGTCTAATACATTTTGGAAGGAAGTCACTGAATCAGCTCGCGCACATTCTTCTATCCTCGCGCTGGGACCATATGGCGTGGAGGCGCGCCTTCGCGAGAGGGGTGCACCGAATGAAATAAGATGCCGCGAACCAACATGGTCTAAGGGAAGGAGACCCCGACAGAAAACCCCTGGTCCTCCTGGTAAGGGGGTTGGGTGTGGGGGTAGCTTCCCCACCCTGCAAATAGGGAAATAGCTGCAGAAACGCCGACGAATAGACAAACAGCAATTCCTTTCCTGGTGGATGAAGGTTCTTCTACCAGAAAATTTATGACGTCGTGTGGTGAAAGTTGGAAGCCACAGGACGTCTCTCTATCCAGGGACACAATCATGGGCACATGGAATGTCAAGACCATGTACCAGAGCCGCAAGGCCGCTCAGATAGCAGCAGAAATGCAAAAGTACAACCTTTCCCTGTTAGGTATCAGTGAAGCCAGATGGACGCAGTCTGGGCAGAAAAGGCTAACACTCATTCTACCCCAACACCGAAATCCCCAAATTTTGGCGTGGTTCTCTAAAGACTGCATTGCAGTGCAGGACACAGATCGACCATGATAGTTCAAGGGTGATGTCAGAATAGCTTGGCGCCCATAGGCGCCAAGCTATTCTGGCATCACCTTTGAACTATCATGGTTGATCCTTATCTTGCTGTGGCGTGTCTGGGGTAGAATGAGTTAAGTGGGGAGATGATTCTGTATTCAGGCCATGAAGAGGAGAATGCCCCCCCATGCAGAAGGTGTAACATTTATGCTGTCACCAGTGGCACAGTGGCGCTGATGGGCTTGGGAACCTCTGGGGCCAAGAATTATCACAGCAGCCTTTAGAACCAGGAAAAAGATTAAACTCAACGATCCAAGTACGTCAACTTTGTGGATTACGAGAAAGCATTTGACAGCGTGGACCGAGAGACTTTGTGGAAACTCCTACGACACTATGGTGTACCCACAAAGCTCGTCTGCCTGATCAAGAGCAGCTACAATGGCATGACATGTCGCGTGATCCACGAAGGGCAGTTCACCAGAGAGATTCAGGTCAGAACCGGCGTTAGGCAGGGGTGTTTGCTGTCTCCGTTCCTCTTCCTACTGGCCATAGACTGGGTCATGAAGAGGACCACAGAGCACAGACGAAGTGGAATACAGTGGACGACCTCGATTTTGCAGACGACATGGCTTTACTGTCCCACACTCATCAACAAATGCAGGACAAGACCACGAAGCTTGCTGACATCTCGTCCCAAGTGGGCCTCACCATCCACAAACAGAAAACAATGAGGCTGAACGCAACCAGGGAAGAACCATTTGGAGGAGGTGGAGTCCTTCATCTATCTCGGGAGTATCATAGACAAAAAAAGGCGGCACTGATGCAGATGTCAGAGCACGAATCGGTAAAGCCAGAGCAGCCTTTCTCCAGCTGAAAAAAAGTGTGGAGTTCCAGAGAGCTGTCACAACACACCAAAGTCCGGATTTTCAACTCAAACGTAAAAGCAGTTCTCCTGTATGGAGCAGAGACTTAGAGATTGCCAAAAACCGCAGTCAACAGAGTAAAGATCTTCATAAACAGTTGCCTTAGAAGAATCTTGAAAATCCACTGGCCAGAGAAGATCAGCAATGTCAGACTCTGGGAGAGAGCAGAGCAGATAACATCAGAGAATGAAACAGGGCGAAGAAGATGGGGATGGATTGGTCACAGGTCTGAGAAAGCCAGTTTCCAGTATCATTGTCATGGAACCCCCAGGGAAAGACGAAAAGAGGCAGGCCGAGAAACACCTGGCATCGAGACCTCCAAGCAGAGATCAAGAGACTGAGAGCCACCTGGAGTAAAACGAAGGAGAAGCACAGGACAGGAGTCGCTGGAGGTTTCTCGTCGACGGCCTATACCCTGGGAGGGGTGACAGGCGTAAGTAAGTAAAGTAAGATTCTTCTATGTCTCTTGGCTTGACTTCACGAACGAAGATTCTATAGGGCTTGCCCACGTCGTCTGCAGGCATTTTCGTGGCTGCGGAGGCCAATCCGGGACAGGCAGGTTCGACCGCAGTGGCTGCAGGGGAAGGTCTGGTCAGGGTTCTGAGTTACGACAACTCTGTTTTTTCTTCTGAGCCGCTTGTCCTTAAGGTTAGCTCTGCGAGAGTCCTCAAAGGAGACGGCTGCCTTGTGAATGGTGGAGCGCCAGGTGTCACGGTCCGCAGCAAGCGAAGACCACTGGCGGTGGTCGATTTGGCAGGCACTAAGTGACTTCTTGAGACCGTCTTTGTATCTCTTCTTTGGTGCCCCTCTGTCTCGGTGTCCAGTGGCGAGCTCGCCGAACAGAGTGATCTTGGGTAGGCGATGATCCTCCATCCTGGAGACGTGCCCCGCCCAGCGAAGCTGTGTCCGCAGCAGCAAAGCCTCGATGCTCACAGTTTCCGCCTGTTCAAGGACCTCGACGTTGGTGACATAGTCACTCCAGTGAATGCTGAGGATGGTACGCAGGCAGCGCTGGTGAAAGCGTTCGAGGAGTCGTAGTTGGCTGCGGTAGAGGGCCCAGGACTCGGAACCGTACAGCAGGGTGGTGAGGACGACAGCTCTGTACACGCTGATCTTGGTGCCTTTTTTCAGCTGTTGATTGTGCCACACCCGCTTGAATAGTCGCCCGAAAGCACTGTTCGCTTTTGCCAGCCTGTTGTCCAGCTCCTTATCCAGCTTGGCGTCTGACGTGATGATGCAGCCAAGGTAGGTAAACTGGTGTACAGACTTCAGTTCGAACTCGCCGATGGTGATGTGGGGAGGGCGATGCTCTTCCTTGGGTGCCGGCTGATGAAGGACCTCTGTTGTTTTCAGACTGACCTCAAGTCCAAAGAGCTGGGCGGCATCTGCGAAGCAGGACGTAATGTGCTGCAAGGCTCTCTCTGTGGGTGCAACGAGGGCAGCGTCATCAGCAAAGAGCAGCTCACGAATCAGTTGGTCTAGGGTTTTCGTGTGGGCCTGCAGTCGTCTGAGGTTGAACAGGCTGCCATCGAGACGATACCTGATGTACACTGCGTCGTCATCGTCGAGGTCCACTGTGGCCTGCTTCAACATCATGCTGAAGAAGATGGTGAAGAGGGTCGGTGCCAGCACGCAGCCTTGCTTCACGCCGTTGCGAATGGGGAATGGTTCTGAGAGGTCACTGTTTAGTCTGACCTGGCCTTGCTGGTCCTCGTGGAGCTGGACGTTCATGTTGAGGAACTTTGGGGGACAACCTAGTCGCTCCAGGATCTGCCACATACCTTGCCTGCTCACAGTGTCAAACGCTTTTGTTACGTTACGTACAGCCCTTTGTTCTGCTCGCGGCACTTCTCCTGAAGCTGTCTCAGCACAAAGACCATGTCGGTGGTACTCCTGTTGGCTCTGAAGCCACACTGGCCCTCTGGGAGGTGGTCTTCAGCGATGGCAGGTACCAGCCGATTCAGGAGCAACCTTGCGAGAATTTTCCCGGCAATGGACAGCAGGGTAATTCCACGATAATTAGAGTAGGCAGACTTCTCTCCTTTGTTCTTGTACAGGGTGATGATGACTGCATCACGGAGATCTTTTGGCAGTGTTCCTTTTTCCCAGCAGCAGAGAAAGAGGTCGTGGAGCTTGTTGTGCAGTGCTGGGCCTCCATGTTTCGAGATCTTTGGCGGGATTCCGTCAATGCCTGCTGCTTTGCCACTCTTGAGCTGGTGGATGGCTGTGAGGGTCTCTTCGGCGGTGGGCGGTTCGTCCAATTCAACCTTTAGTGGAAGGGGTGGGATTTGGAGGATGACTGTTTCTTGAACAGTGCGCTCAGCGCCGAAGAGGTCCTGAAAGTATTCCGACCAGCGGTTCAAGATGGAGGTATTATCTGTGAGGAGTGCCTGTCCATCAGCGCTTCGCAGGGGACTTTGTACCAGGTGCCTGGGGCCATACACTGCTTTCAGTGCTTCGTAGAAGCCCCTGTAGTCACCGTTGTCAGCGCAGAGCTGGGTCCTCTGTGCGAGTCTGGACCAGCACTCGTTCTGGAGCTCTCTAAGCTTGAGCTGGAGACTGCTGCAGATGAGGCGGAAGGCAGACTTCTTCACAGAGCAGGGAGGCTGGGCTAGGTGGGCCTGGTGGGCGGCTCTTTTTTCTTGCTAGAAGTTCCTGGATCTCTAGGTCGTTTTCGTCAAACCAGTCTTTGTTCCTCTTTCTAGCAAAGCCCAAGACTTCCACAGAGGATTTTGCAATAGCAGTTTTCAGTTGTTCCCAGAGTGTTTCAGGGGAGGAGTCTGCTGGATCAACTGTGTCTTTGAGCATGCGGTGTAAATCGGCCTGAAGGGCAGCTTTCTTGTCGTCACGCTGAAGGCTGGCAACATCAAGCTTTTTCTTGGGAGGGCCCCCTTTCTTGGGTTTCAGCTTGAGGCGGAGCCTGAGTTTGCAGCGAACAAGGCGGTGGTCAGTGTAGCACTCTGCGCTGGGCATTACTCTGGTGAGGAGGACGTCACTGCGGTCCCTCTGACGCACTAGGACATAGTCGATAAGGTGCCAGTGCTTGGAGCGACGATGCATCCAGGTGGTCTTTCGACTGTCCTTTTGCTGGAAAGTAGTGTTGGTGATGACAAGTTGCTGCTCTGCACAGAGCTCCAACAGTAGGCGACCATTGTCATTGCAGTTCCCAACGCCATGCTTGCCGAGGACTCCTTTCCAGGCTTCAGAGTCTTGGCCCACTCTGGCGTTGAAGTCGCTAAGGATGATGACTTTGTCGTCTGCTGGGGTGCTCTGCAGGAGGCTGCGCAGGACACAGTAGAACTTGTCTTTTTCTGCAGGCTCTGCCAGGAGGGTTGGGGAGTACACACTGAGAAGGGTGACGTATTGCTGGTGTCTCAGTGGGAGGCGCATGGACATGATGCGGTCGGAGTGACCCGTTGGTAGGTTTTTCAACTTAGTCGCAATGGGGGTCTTCACCATGAAGCCCACGCCTGAGAGCAGGCCTGCCTGACCAGTAGAGGGTGTAGCCAGCGCCAAGTTCTTGGAGGCTGCCTTCCTCCGGAAGCCTTCTTCCTGAGCGCGGCGATGTCGATGTTTAACCTCCGCAATTCATGGGCAATGAGGGCGGAGCGACGTTCAGGGCGTCCGCTGTCTGCTGTGTCGAGCATGGTTCGGATGTTCCAGCATGCTACGTTGAGTCCGGTCGTGGTCGTCATGAGAGTGGATCCATTGTTTTTTCTTGTTTTCTGACCGCATGAGAAGATGCCCGTTGACCCGTTGACCGCGGCTAGCCAACTGGAGTAACGAGGGGATGAGCTTTGGTTAGGTCACCTTTTCTATGCCCCTCTCCGTGTGGAGCAAGCAGTGCTGTCCCTAGAGAAGGCTGCTTGGTCGTTCAGGGTGTGCCGAGTGACGTTGTCATCCCCAGGTCAACATCAGGCGACCATTATCCTGAACCGCCTGCATGCAGGTTTGAGACTGCGGCTTCCAGTGACATCTTTCACCTGCCGTTTTGCCCCTTGCCCATCGCTACAGGACTTGGAAAGTTCAGTGTCATAGTCCGTGGGCGTTTCCTAAAGCCTGCGCGGTGGAGCTTTTTGGTGGAGTGCAGTGTGCGCAGTACTGGCCCCACCCTTTAAACCCTTGGTTCGTTTGCCATGGCCTAGCAAGCTGGGACGGTGGCATCGAGGTTCTCGGGTCGTAGGTTTTATATCAGACTGTCCTTGTCTTAGTCTCTGGCTCAAAAGCTTTCCCCGGAGACACGGGGGCTTTGATGTCAGGGGTTTCCTCCCTTAGCCTTTCCGCAGCCAAGAGGCCAGGCCTGCAAGGAAGCAGGGGACTCGTGGGGGCCGGGGTCGTCTATGTCCCGTGCAGATGTGAACATCTGCCCACTGCCCAGACGGTGACACTTACCAGAGGAGAAAAATCCAACGCCGGAACCCGGTATCGAACCTCGCACCTTTGGCATTGGAGGCAGACGCCTTAACCACTGCGCCACTTCCCCGCCGGTCTTCTATGTAAGGACCAGCATAATGATAGAGGCAGGCAAAAGGCATGATTCTCTCTCATTAGCTTTCTCATCTGCGGGCGCCATGAGGATCTATGTTTATTTCAGACAGGAGGTGCGGATAGTGGCCCTTTCTACAGATGAGAAAAGGCATAGATCCTCAGGAGTCCGCCATGCGAGTTACAGGACCGTGACCCATGAGAATCTTTGCCTAAGTTTTTCTTTTTCAGTTCACACAGTTTTAATTTACTGGCTGAGTGGGGGAGGGAGATGCGCTATTGTGGTTTGCAGTGAGTTTCAGCCGTTTTTTTTTTGTTTTTCAGTAACCGTACATCATTGACCAGGAGGGGGGGGGGAGTGTTATTTATAATAACACTCCCCCCCCCTTCCCACCCCCCTCATTGGCTCTGGTAAAGACAGAGTGGGGTTCACTATGGATCTGCTAAGGCTAAGGATCTGCTAAGGCCCATATACGGGCGGGTTCACTTCTGAAAACTCTGAAATTTATAAGCCAGGTTACAAATTAAAAATATTTACTGACATGGGCTTGGACAGGGCTGTTATTTGGTTGACGACTGGGGGCAGTACAAGGCTAGAGCCTTGAAGGCTTTCAGTGGAACTGCCGTCAGATGGTACTAGACTGGTTGCCATTTAGCGATTTTTACTATAACCTACAAAAATGTACCTCATAATTGTTCTGAGCGGTTTTCAACTCTTTGGTACCCATAGATTACAGATCCAGCTGTTGAGCATTTTGATATATTCAAGATGGCCGCCAAGAAAGCTTCCAAACTATTAAAAAAAAATGCCACAAAACATGTTCCATGCAACACAGAGGGCTATATTTTAATGAAATAAACTGGAAATTGAACTAGGTGACATTAAAATGAATAAGTATACTTCTGATGTTTGTTTACATGCATATATTATTCAATATGGCCGCCAATATGGCCACCAAAACATTAAAAATGACGTGAAACATGTTGTACGCCACACAGAGCGCTCATTTTGTGAACGAAAACAGGATATATTATTTATATGATACATTGCAAGAGTTAAGACATAAATTATTGATAATGACCTGTAATTAGATGCTGATTATTCAAGATGTCTCTCAATATGGCAACCAGTATATTTAACAAACTGACCCTAATATATGTTCTGTACCAGTCAGAATGTTAATTTTTGTTGAAAACAGCAAGAAGTATAACAGTTGTAGCGAGTGAAACACACAATAGTTCTAACATTTGATTGGGTGTACATTATCCCATATGGCATCCAAGATGGCTACTGGAAAATATGATTTAAATGGAACATGGGCTCTCCATTACAACAGTCATAATGCAACACTTTTTCTAATCCGAACAGAAAATCTAAACAGAGGAAAAGTCACCTATCTTTTGTGAAGTGACTGTATAGAGAAGTATTTCTAGACCTGCAAGAGTATTTAGCATGTGAAAGTTCAGTCTTTTATGGGTCAAGGACACAGTCAGTTACATCTCGCATTCCTCTTCTTCGTCGTCTTCATTTTCTTGCACAGATGCACGTTTTGTTCACAGGTTTTGGCAGTTCTCATTTAGATGACACCTGCAGAAGACTGTACATGTCATTTGTGTTGTGGCGCATCCACAATGTGCTGTTGAACAGGGTTCATCTGTGCCAGAGCCACACTTTAACATCTTCAGTACTTCCGCAGGTGCGGCTTCGATGCCAGGAAGCAGCTTCAGGTGGCACAGGGTTGAGAGCAGTTTCCAGAGACATGCTTGCAAATGGGCACGATTCACGTTCTCTTAGAAGGCTGCTGTCGTTGGTGGTAGTGACTTCAGCTTGGGAGTGGACACCACCTTCTTGGACGTTCTTACTATGCACTCGGATAATGTCAGATGACACAGATGTGTTCATTTTGCTCTTACATTATTACATGTACTCTTGCTCACATTTGCTGGGCAATAATAATGTCAGCTTCTTCATGAATTGTCCGCATATCATCTTCATGACTTCTGTTGGGACGGGATCATCACCGGTCAGTAGCAGCTTGTGTTGAATGATTCCTTTGGCCTGAAGACCAGCCACTTTGTCAAGCAGTTGCTCACATATGATGGCGATGAGCTCTGTTTTATTTTGCGTAACAGTTAGTGCAATGTTTTGAGCCTCAGCTCGTGACGCCTTGTGGCTGTTTCCGCAGCACGAGAGGATCTGTTGGTACGTTTGATGCTGATGGGATAGTACCTGTCAAAGACAAGGTACATCACTTTCTCGGAGATTTGTGATAATGCAGCCCAGAAAGCTGTCCACATACATTTTGCACAGAGCCTTGTGATGGCCAGTATATTGTCCACATCACTGCACAGCCATCTATGACGACAACATCTGCCTTCTGGCATGTACGTACGGACATCTCCTACTGCAAGTTTAATTCAGTACTGACCATGTCGCAGCAAGTCTCATACGTCCAGTGTCCGTAAACAGATGTTGGGATTGACGCCAATTCATGTTGGAACAGGTTTTCAAGGTCTAGATTTCTTGTACTCATCACGCCCATAGCTCTTCTGTAGATCAGTTCTGTGTTATAGGTTGCTCCAGATCAGTCACTTGTTTCATCTTTTTCTTGCTTACTGCCATGTTAACAACATTTTTGCTCAGGGAGGCATTGAATCCGTCAGGCCACGTTCTTTCAAAATCTTGCATTTGTGAAATTCCCAACTCAAGAGCTATATCAACATTGACGTTCTGTCTGGATATCATTCCCGTCGCAATGTTCACAATTTCATTGCTTGGGTGGTCATCTGGAGTACCGAGTGGGTTGATGCAGGCTTGAAGTTTCTTTCAGATTTCTTCTGTATTTTCCATCAGAATGTATTCGGGCTTGCATCTCTTCTTTGTGAACAGTGACACTCTGTGATGCAGTGTTGTGTTCTCGGACTTTAGCAATGTCTCTGATGTGACTGCATGTATGGAGACTGAGTGCCCATCTGTTCTGCGCCCCAGGGTTGAGCGTAATGCCGATCAAGCCACCTGGACCGTGCCTATATCTCATGAACGTTGTTTCGATGAACATGTCAGACCAAATGCCATTCCAGAGTCCAGGCTTGTGGCGCATCACGTGCTCTCCTCGGCGGAAAAACCTGTCAAATACGTTCTTCGGCAGACGCTCCAAAGACCTTAGGCAGTACAAGCTGTACCTCGCATAGTTCCAGTGAGCAGGGGCAACACACACACACACACACTGTTTGCGTGCCTGCACACGCGCACACAAGCACGTACGCATGCACGCACACACACACACACACACACACACACACACACACACACACACACACACTATTTCTTACATCTGTATTAGCTTCTCTGCATGTTTTAGTCATATTTTTGTCCGTTAGGCAGTTTGTGCTTTATAACTGAAAAGTACCAAAAACAAACACGATTATGAACTTATGACCATTATGGGTTTCCATACTTTTTCCAACGTAGCTTTACCGTTTGTATTTTGTCTCCTATTTCCATGATAACCCCGAAGTATGACTTCCAACAAACTTTACAACGCAAATTAGCATCGGCATTATTTAGTACATTTTACAACATGACATTGATAATATAGGCCAAATTAACAAATAATGGCGGAACTGAGACTTTGACTTTCGACCTAGTAGTCCGGGACGCCCGGCCCGGGTCGCGGCCAGTGCAGCGCTGCCGCGAGGCTAAAAATTAATGACACATTTCATGTCCTTATCATATTAACAACGACAAAAAAAAACGCAATTAGAAGAAGTACTTTGAACGAAAAGTAAATAAAATATCCTGGAAAGATTAACAACACTGCATGATGATCAGACTGGCCCTGCCACTAATCATTAGTCACGGTCGGCCGTTAATTCAGTAAAACTCTACTGGTCAATCCACCTCGCGCTGGGACCATATGGCGTTGAGGCGCGTCCCCTGGGTGGTGGATAGGGGGTCCCTCGTGAGAGGGGTGCACCGAATGAAATAAGGTGCCGCAAACCAACATGGTCTAAGGGAAGGTGACCCCGACAGAAAACCCCTGGTCCTCCTAGTAAGAGGGTTGGGCGTGGGGGTAGCTTCCCCACCCTGCAAAAAAGGAAATAGCTACAAAAACGCCGACGAAAAGACTAACAGTAATTCCTTTCCTGGAGGAGGCAGGTTCTTCTACCAGAAGACTTATGACGTCCTGTGGTGAAAGCCGGAAGTCTTCGGAAGCCACAGGACCGAGCCGCCTCTCTCTATCCAGGGATACAACCATGGGCACATGGAACGTCAAGACCATGTACCAGAGCGGCAAGGCCGCCCAGATAGCAGCGGAAATGCAAAAGTACAACTTTTCCCTGCTAGGTATCAGTGAAGCCAGATGGACGCAGTCTGGCCAGAAAAGGCTGTTAAGTGGGGAGATGATTCTGTATTCAGGTCATGAAGAGGAGAATGCCCCCCATACAGAAGGTGTAGCATTCATGCTGTCACCAGTGGCACAGAGAGCGCTGATGGGCTCCCAGGGGCCAAGAATTATCACAGCAGCCTTTAGAACCAAGAAAAAGCTCAAGCTGAACGTCATCCAGTGTTATGCGCCCACTAATGACAGTGACGAGGAAGAGAAACAAGAGTTCTACGACCGACTCCAGAGTGCCTTCGACAAATGTGCGGAGCGAGACATCACCATCGTCATGGGCGATTTTAATGCCAAAATAGGGGAGGACAACACCGGATACGAAGAGGTGATGGGGAGACAGGGACTAGGCTCGGAGATGAGTGAGAACGGGAAGAGGTTTGTAGACTTTTGTGCTCTAAACCGACTTGTCATTGGAGGAGAATACGCAATACAGAATATAGAAGAATACACAAAGCAACTTGGGTCTCACCTGACCATACTACCAAGAAATTTAGAAGATCCCTTCAAGATGTTCGAGTGAGGAGGGGAGCAGATGTCGCCTCTGACCACCATCTGCTTACCTTACGAATGAAGCTCAAGCTAAAGAAAAGCCGCACAGAGACAACAAGAAGACATGTAGGCCTCCTGAGAGAAACTGGAGTTAGAGAAGAGTTCAAACTGGTGCTGTCCAACCGGTTTCAAGCGCTACAGGAGCTAGTAAATGAAAAGGAGGCGGTCACCACAGAGCAGCAGTGGAAGGCAGTTAGAGAGGCGCTGAACTCAACCTGCAAAGACACTGTAGGGTTCAGGAAACACCATCACAAGGACTGGCTGTCGGCACAGACCTTGAAGAAGATAGAAGTGAGGAAGCAGAAGAAAGCAGTTGTCAACAACAGTCGCACGAGAGCAGCCAAAGTAAGGGCACAGGGGGAATACTCGGAAGCCAACCGCGAGGTGAAGAGGAGTATCAGGGCAGACAAGAGGGCCTACACAGACAGCCTGGCAGCAGAGGCAGAAAAGGCAGCAGGCAGCGGCAACATGAAACAGCTCTACGACATTACCAGAAGATTGTCAGGCAAGTATGGCCATACAGAAAGACCAGTAAAAGACAAAGAAGGCAAGCCTATTGCAGACAGAGCAGACCAACTCGACAGATGGGCCGGGTATTTTGAAGAGTTACTGAACAGATCTAGCCCACCCGACCCCCCCCCCCCCCCCAGACATCCAGCCGGCAGAGACCGACCTACCCATCAGCAATGACAGACCCAGCCGGGAAGAGATCAGAAGAGCAGTGGCATTTTTGAAGAACGGCAAAGCAGCAGGCCCAGATGGCATCCCAGCGGAGTCTCTGAAAGCAGACCTAGAGACAACGGTGGAGATGCTGTACCCACTGTTTGGAAAGATCTGGGAAGAGGAGGTGATGCCGGCTGACTGGAAGGAGGGGTACCTAATCAAGCTTCCCAAGAAAGGCGACCTCAGCAAGTGTTCCAACTACAGAGGAATCACCTTGCTGTCAGTACCAGGAAAGGTCTTCAACAGGATCATCCTGGAGAGAATGAAGAGCTCCGTTGACCCCCAGCTAAGAGACCCTCAAGCAGGATTCAGGAAAAACCGATCATGTACAGACCAGATCGCCACTCTCCGCATCATCGTGGAACAGTCTCTGGAGTGGAGCTCCCCGCTGTACGTCAACTTTGTGGATTATGAGAAAGCATTTGACAGTGTGGACCGAGAGACTCTGTGGAAACTCCTACGACACTACGGTGTACCCACAAAGCTCGTCCGCCTGATCAAGAGCAGCTACGATGGCATGACATGTCGCGTGATCCACGAAGGGCAGTTCACCAGGGAGCTCCAGGTCAGAACCGGTGTCAGGCAGGAGTGTCTGCTGTCTCCGTTCCTCTTCCTACTGGCCATAGACTGGGTCATGAAGATGACCACAGAGCACAGACGAAGTGGAATACAATGGACACTGTGGACACAGCTTGACGACCTCGATTTTGCAGACGACTTGGCATTACTGTCCCACACTCATCAACAAATGCAGGACAAGACCACAAGGCTTGCTGACATCTCGTCCCAAGTGGGCCTCACCATTCACAAACAGAAAACAAAGACAATGAGGCTGAACGCAACCAGGGAAGAACCAGTCTTGCTTGCTGGCACCCCGTTGGAGGAGGTGGAGTCCTTCACCTATCTCGGGAGCATCATAGACAAAAAAGGCGGCATTGATGCAGATGTCAGAGCACGAATCGGTAAAGCCAGAGCAGCCTTTCTCCAGTTGAAAAAAGTGTGGAGTTCCAGAGAGCTGTCACAACACACCAAAGTCCGGATTTTCAACTCCAATGTAAAAGCAGTTCTCCTATATGGAGCAGAGACTTGGAGATTGACAAAAACCACAGTCAGCAGAGTACAGACCTTCATGAACAGTTGCCTTAGAAGAATTTTGAAAATCCACTGGCCAGAGAAGATCAGCAACGTCAGACTCTGGGAGAGAACAGAGCAGATAACAGCAGAGAATGAAATTGGGCGTAGAAGATGGGGATGGATCGGTCACAGTCTGAGAAAGCCAGCTTCCAGTATCACTAGGCAGGCATTGTCATGGAACCCCCAGGGAAAGAGGAAAAGAGGTAGGCCGAGAAACTCCTGGCGTCGAGACCTCCAAGCAGACATCAAGAGACTGGGAACCACCTGGAGTAGAATCGAAGGAGAAGCACAGGACAGGAGTTGCTGGAGGTCTCTCGTCGACGGCCTATACCCGGGTAGGGGTGACAGGCGTAAGTAAGTAAGTAATATCAAATGCAAGAGATGAATTTCTTTTCTGGGTGATCGCGACAGGTTTACCAGTAGCTCCGCACCCCCGCCGACCCAGGAACTGCGCGTCAATCGTCACTTTCAGAGTCTGGTCGCATACACGGCGGGAGTCAGCAAGAGACGTAGATTTAATAATGCATGGCGCATTTCACATATTACATGGTATTTATATGGCGCATTGCTCATATTTATAACATAACTCAATGCGCAGAATGTAGCCGCGAACTGAACCCAACAAGCACGCTCACGTGAATCACACGCATTCACTCACACACTGTACGTAAACACAGAACATACACGTGGTGCTAAGGGCAAGCTCAAGGGAGCTACTGAAGTGACGGTATTTGGAAATCGTTTTTGTATTTGAAATTTTATTAAGTTGGCTGAAACTGATACCAAAGTGGAGGAGGAGGAAGAGCCGGAGTACCCGGAGAAAGAACCCCCGACGGTCCGCCCGAATTAACGGTGACACTTACTAGAGGAGAAAAATCCGACGCCGGAACCCGGAATCGAACCTCGCACCTTTAGCATTGGTGGCAGGCGCCTTAACCACTGCGCCACGGACCGCCCCCAAATTTGTGTAAGTCTCCGCTGTCAGCGGAAGCTCATGTGATTGTATGCGTCTTGCAGATGCTGATCGTCTTGCCGGCGCTTTCGGTACAGGCTCGTGTATGGTGTACCGCGTAGGCTAAAACCAAACAGCGAGTTTTATTTTTTTATTTAATTCATTTTAATTAAAAATGCTCAAGGATGACAGAGTGTCATCAGGCGGATATGTAATCTGTATGTATCAGAGAAGTGAAAACCACTGAAAAACATTATGTGGACGTTAGAAAGAGGTATCAGAGGCTTCTTCCAGACTATACGGCAGAAGGTTGTTCCGTCTGAGGTGCACAGAAACAAATGAACCTATCAATAAAAATTCCGCATACTTTCACGCGGATAAATATATTCTTGTTTTTACGTCAGACGGATGGCATTCCGGCACTATAACAATAGATTAAACTCTCCAAGAGGCATAGATCTTCATGAGTTCCGCACAGAGTGCGGGGGCTTGTGAGAAGCTATGTGTATTTCTGAGTCGAATTACCTTAATGTTGCTATGTTTACGTAATTTAATCGGGTGAGGTGATAAATTTAACACAGGTAAAACGTCGACAGCTGCAAGAGTCACATATGCTCATACGCGTCTAGGAGTGGGCGCGGTCATAAGAATCTGTATGTATCTTGCTGGCTAGTGTTGCCTCTATGCTGCTATGTTTACGTCTAGGAGTGGGCGCGGTCATAAGGAATCTGTATGTATCTTGCTGGCTAGTGTTGCATCTATGCTGCTATGTTTACGTCTAGGAGTAGGCGCGGTCATAAGAATCAGTATGTATCTTGCTGGCTAGTGTTGCCTCTATGCTGCTATGTTTACGTCTAGGAGTAGGCGCGGTCATAAGAATCAGTATGTATCTTGCTGGCTAGTGTTGCCTCTATGCTGCTATGTTTACGTCTAGGAGTAGGCGCGGTCATAAGAATCAGTATGTATCTTGCTGGCTAGTGTTGCCTCTATGCTGCTATGTTTACGTCTAGGAGTAGGCGCGGTCATAAGAATCAGTATGTATCTTGCTGGCTAGTGTTGCCTCTATGCTGCTATGTTTACGTCTAGGAGTAGGCGCGGTCATAAGAATCTGTATGTATCTTGCTGGCTAGTGTTGCCTCTATGCTGCTATGTTTACGTCTAGAAGTAGACGCGGTCATAACAATCTGTATGTATCTTGCTGGCTAGTGTTGCATCTATGCTGCTATGTTTACGTCTAGGAGTAGGCACGGTCATAAGGATCTGTATGTATCTTGCTGGCTAGTGTTGCCTCTATGCTGCTATGTTTACGTCTAGGAGTAGGCGCGGTCATAAGAATCTGTATGTATCTTGCTGGCTAGTGTTGCCTCTATGCTGCTATGTTTACGTCTAGGAGTAGGCGCGGTCATAAGAATCAGTATGTATCTTGCTGGCTAGTGTTGCCTCTATGCTGCTATGTTTACGTCTAGGAGTAGGCGCGGTCATAAGAATCAGTATGTATCTTGCTGGCTAGTGTTGCCTCTATGCTGCTATGTTTACGTCTAGGAGTAGGCGCGGTCATAAGAATCAGTATGTATCTTGCTGGCTAGTGTTGCCTCTATGCTGCTATGTTTACGTCTAGGAGTAGGCGCGGTCATAAGAATCAGTATGTATCTTGCTGGCTAGTGTTGCCTCTATGCTGCTATGTTTACGTCTAGGAGTAGGCGCGGTCATAAGAATCTGTATGTATCTTGCTGGCTAGTGTTGCCTCTATGCTGCTATGTTTACGTCTAGAAGTAGACGCGGTCATAACAATCTGTATGTATCTTGCTGGCTAGTGTTGCATCTATGTTGCTATGTTTACGTCTAGGAGTAGGCACGGTCATAAGGATCTGTATGTATCTTGCTGGCTAGTGTTGCCTCTATGCTGCTATGTTTACGTCTAGGAGTAGGCGCGGTCATAAGAATCTGTATGTATCTTGCTGGCTAGTGTTGCCTCTATGCTGCTATGTTTACGTCTAGGAGTAGGCGCGGTCATAAGAATCAGTATGTATCTTGCTGGCTAGTGTTGCCTCTATGCTGCTATGTTTACGTCTAGGAGTAGGCGCGGTCATAAGAATCAGTATGTATCTTGCTGGCTAGTGTTGCCTCTATGCTGCTATGTTTACGTCTAGGAGTAGGCGCGGTCATAAGAATCTGTATGTATCTTGCTGGCTAGTGTTGCCTCTATGCTGCTATGTTTACGTCTAGAAGTAGACGCGGTCATAACAATCTGTATGTATCTTGCTGGCTAGTGTTGCATCTATGCTGCTATGTTTACGTCTAGGAGTAGGCACGGTCATAAGGATCTGTATGTATCTTGCTGGCTAGTGTTGCCTCTATGCTGCTATGTTTACGTCTAGGAGTAGGCGCGGTCATAAGAATCTGTATGTATCTTGCTGGCTAGTGTTGCCTCTATGCTGCTATGTTTACGTCTAGGAGTAGGCGCGGTCATAAGAATCTGTATGTATCTTGCTGGCTAGTGTTGCCTCTATGCTGCTATGTTTACGTCTAGGAGTAGGCGCGGTCATAAGAATCTGTATGTATCTTGCTGGCTAGTGTTGCCTCTATGCTGCTATGTTTACGTCTAGGAGTAGGCGCGGTCATAAGAATCTGTATGTATCTTGCTGGCTAGTGTTGCCTCTATGCTGCTATGTTTACGTCTAGGAGTAGGCGCGGTCATAAGAATCTGTATGTATCTTGCTGGCTAGTGTTGCCTCTATGCTGCTATGTTTACGTCTAGGAGTAGGCGCGGTCATAAGAATCTGTATGTATCTTGCTGGCTAGTGTTGCCTCTATGCTGCTATGTTTACGTCTAGGAGTAGGCACGGTCATAAGGATCTGTATGTATCTTGCTGGCTAGTGTTGCCTCTATGCTGCTATGTTTACGTCTAGGAGTAGGCGCGGTCATAAGAATCTGTATGTATCTTGCTGGCTAGTGTTGCATCTATGCTGCTATGTTTACGTCTAGGAGTAGGCGCGGTCATAAGAATCTGTATGTATCTTGCTGGCTAGTGTTGCCTCTATGCTGCTATGTTTACGTCTAGGAGTAGGCACGGTCATAAGAATCTGTATGTATCTTGCTGGCTAGTGTTGCATCTATGCTGCTATGTTTACGTCTAGGAGTAGGCGCGGTCATAAGAATCTGTATGTATCTTGCTGGCTAGTGTTGCCTCTATGCTGCTATGTTTACGTCTAGGAGTAGGCGCGGTCATAAGAATCTGTATGTATCTTGCTGGCTAGTGTTGCCTCTATGCTGCTATGTTTACGTCTAGGAGTAGGCGCGGTCATAAGGAATCTGTATGTATCTTGCTGGCTAGTGTTGCATCTATGCTGCTATGTTTACGTCTAGGAGTAGCGCGGTCATAAGGAATCTGTATGTATCTTGCTGGCTAGTGTTGCATCTATGCTGCTATGTTTACGTCTAGGAGTAGCGCGGTCATAAGGAATCTGTATGTATCTTGCTGGCTAGTGTTGCATCTATGCTGCTATGTTTACGTCTAGGAGTAGCGCGGTCATAAGGAATCTGTATGTATCTTGCTGGCTAGTGTTGCATCTATGCTGCTATGTTTACGTCTAGGAGTAGCGCGGTCATAAGGAATCTGTATGTATCTTGCTGGCTAGTGTTGCATCTATGCTGCTATGTTTACGTCTAGGAGTAGCGCGGTCATAAGGAATCTGTATGTATCTTGCTGGCTAGTGTTGCATCTATGCTGCTATGTTTACGTCTAGGAGTAGCGCGGTCATAAGGAATCTGTATGTATCTTGCTGGCTAGTGTTGCATCTATGCTGCTATGTTTACGTCTAGGAGTAGCGCGGTCATAAGGAATCTGTATGTATCTTGCTGGCTAGTGTTGCATCTATGCTGCTATGTTTACGTCTAGGAGTAGCGCGGTCATAAGGAATCTGTATGTATCTTGCTGGCTAGTGTTGCATCTATGCTGCTATGTTTACGTCTAGGAGTAGCGCGGTCATAAGGAATCTGTATGTATCTTGCTGGCTAGTGTTGCATCTATGCTGCTATGTTTACGTCTAGGAGTAGCGCGGTCATAAGGAATCTGTATGTATCTTGCTGGCTAGTGTTGCATCTATGCTGCTATGTTTACGTCTAGGAGTAGCGCGGTCATAAGGAATCTGTATGTATCTTGCTGGCTAGTGTTGCATCTATGCTGCTATGTTTACGTCTAGGAGTAGCGCGGTCATAAGGAATCTGTATGTATCTTGCTGGCTAGTGTTGCATCTATGCTGCTATGTTTACGTCTAGGAGTAGCGCGGTCATAAGGAATCTGTATGTATCTTGCTGGCTAGTGTTGCATCTATGCTGCTATGTTTACGTCTAGGAGTAGCGCGGTCATAAGGAATCTGTATGTATCTTGCTGGCTAGTGTTGCATCTATGCTGCTATGTTTACGTCTAGGAGTAGCGCGGTCATAAGAATCTGTATGTATCTTGCTGGCGAGTGTTGCATCTATGCTGCTATGTTTACGTCTAGGAGTAGGCACGGTCATAAGAATCTGTATGTATCTTGCTGGCTAGTGTTGCATCTATGCTGCTATGTTTACGTCTAGGAGTAGGCGCGGTCATAAGAATCTGTATGTATCTTGCTGGCTAGTGTTGCATCTATGCTGCTATGTTTACGTCTAGGAGTAGCGCGGTCATAAGAATCTGTATGTATCTTGCTGGCTAGTGTTGCATCTATGCTGCTATGTTTACGTCTAGGAGTAGGCACGGTCATAAGAATCTGTATGTATCTTGCTGGCTAGTGTTGCCTCTATGCTGCTATGTTTACGTCTAGGAGTAGGCACGGTCATAAGGATCTGTATGTATCTTGCTGGCTAGTGTTGCATCTATGCTGCTATGTTTACGTCTAGGAGTAGGCGCGGTCATAAGGATCTGTATGTATCTTGCTGGCTAGTGTTGCATCTATGCTGCTATGTTTACGTCTAGGAGTAGGCGCGGTCATAAGAATCTGTATGTATCTTGCTGGCTAGTGTTGCATCTATGCTGCTATGTTTACGTCTAGGAGTAGCGCGGTCATAAGAATCTGTATGTATCTTGCTGGCTAGTGTTGCCTCTATGCTGCTATGTTTACGTCTAGGAGTAGGCGCGGTCATAAGGATCTGTATGTATCTTGCTG
Organism: Semisulcospira habei; assembly: GCA_036245525.1. Taxonomy (NCBI): domain Eukaryota; kingdom Metazoa; phylum Mollusca; class Gastropoda; family Semisulcospiridae; genus Semisulcospira; species Semisulcospira habei. The sequence continues at coordinate 187,953,104 of BTPG01000002.1, read as the reverse complement.
GCTAGTGTTGCATCTATGCTGCTATGTTTACGTCTAGGAGTAGGCGCGGTCATAAGAATCTGTATGTATCTTGCTGGCTAGTGTTGCCTCTATGCTGCTATGTTTACGTCTAGGAGTAGGCGCGGTCATAAGGATCTGTATGTATCTTGCTGGCTAGTGTTGCATCTATGCTGCTATGTTTACGTCTAGGAGTAGGCGCGGTCATAAGAATCTGTATGTATCTTGCTGGCTAGTGTTGCCTCTATGCTGCTATGTTTACGTCTAGGAGTAGGCGCGGTCATAAGAATCTGTATGTATCTTGCTGGCTAGTGTTGCCTCTATGCTGCTATGTTTACGTCTAGGAGTAGGCGCGGTCATAAGGATCTGTATGTATCTTGCTGGCTAGTGTTGCCTCTATGCTGCTATGTTTACGTCTAGGAGTAGGCGCGGTCATAAGAATCTGTATGTATCTTGCTGGCTAGTGTTGCCTCTATGCTGCTATGTTTACGTCTAGGAGTAGGCGCGGTCATAAGAATCTGTATGTATCTTGCTGGCTAGTGTTGCCTCTATGCTGCTATGTTTACGTCTAGAAGTAGACGCGGTCATAACAATCTGTATGTATCTTGCTGGCTAGTGTTGCATCTATGCTGCTATGTTTACGTCTAGGAGTAGGCGCGGTCATAAGGATCTGTATGTATCTTGCTGGCTAGTGTTGCCTCTATGCTGCTATGTTTACGTCTAGGAGTAGGCGCGGTCATAAGAATCTGTATGTATCTTGCTGGCTAGTGTTGCCTCTATGCTGCTATGTTTACGTCTAGGAGTAGGCGCGGTCATAAGAATCTGTATGTATCTTGCTGGCTAGTGTTGCCTCTATGCTGCTATGTTTACGTCTAGAAGTAGACGCGGTCATAACAATCTGTATGTATCTTGCTGGCTAGTGTTGCCTCTATGTTTACACAGCCGGGATAAAACCACGACCACCGAGCACCAAACCAGACACTCATGGCTGTCAACACGCGCGATACGACGACCGTCCCGGCTTTGCGGCGTAGAATAGCGCGGTGTTCATACTCCCTATAGGTTCACGCCAGTGCAAACTCGAGTTTGGAGACTGAAAGCGTTCTCCCCCGAATAAATCTTTGGCAAATCACAATTCTCGGTACAAACACACTCTAATTTTCATTCAGTCAAACCTCTAAACAAAAATATCCCAACAAATCAGTGGCGGATCCAGGGTGGCGGGCAGGGGGGGGGGGGGGGCAATGGCCCCGCCCCCCCCAGTCCCTGTCAGCCGTGCCCCCCCCAAAAAAAAAATAATAAAAAAATAATAATAATAATAATAAAAATGGATGGTTATATGTGGAAGTTGTGTTTTACTACGATGGTTCTTGTTTTCTTGTACGGTGTATTTCACAATTATCTCACGGGACCTAGTGTGTTCAGGGGCCTATAGTTAAATATCCTTACTTTAGCACTGCTGACCTCCACCTGTCACAGTACTTCAAGAAGACATAGAGTGCAATGTACCCCTGCACTCATAGGGGCTCATGTATTGCTGCGTCTCATTGCATCATCAGTTAGCCGCTGACTGCTGATCAACCCCAGCGGTGGGAAAGTGTCCGATCTTTGTTCATCTGGGGCCCAACTCAATCCTTCAGCAAGCCAAAAGTTTCATGTTGCAGGGGCTCATGAGAAGCATCATCTCTTTCTGTGCGATACCATTCCCATTGCATCCTCATCTAGGTTTAAGTCTACGGCTGTATAGAGCAGTCATCTAGGTTTAAGTCTACGGCTGTATAGAGCAGTATCACAATTTTCACAAATGGCTGTCTTGTTCCTCAGACAGAGGAGTAATTGGTAGTGTGGTGTTGTTGTCAAACACAAGGTGATTACTCCTGCAGAAACTCCAGGTCGAACATTCTTTTCAATAATTTAATTAACACCATATAAGAATCAGAAGTGCCCGGTTAATCTTGTTTTGTTGGGGGGAGAGAACAAGCGCGTGTAGATATGATCAGCCCTTCCTTTTATAAAGTTCCTGTGTCCCGAGATAAAAGAAGAAAAGTTTCAACAAATAAAAATCGTCACCTCTGAAAACCCCGCCCCCCCCAAAAAAAAAAATAATAAATAAATAAATAAAAATAAATTTAAAAAAATAAAATAAAAAATAAAAATAAAAAAATAAATAAATAATAAAATTAAAATAAAAATAAAATAAATTAGTTTTTAAAAATATAATAATAAATAAATAAATAAATAATAAATAAATAAATAAATAAATAAACAAATAAAATAAATACAAATAAAATAAATAAAAGAAACACATGTAGAGAGAACGGTTACAACACGATAGTACAATTTTAAAGTAAATCCCAAAAAGAATAATAATTTAAACACAGCTTATTTGTAATTGTTCTTTTTAAGCGTGTTTCTTTCTTTGTTATGATTTATGCTCGCCTGATAGTCACTGTTTTGGTCTGGATTTCTTTTGTAAGACACAGTGTGGAAAACGGGCTGTTTTGGGCCCGCCGTCGTGATACCCTCTGGATCCGCCCCTGCAAATAAATAATTTAAGGGGTTACACAACACAAAGAACTATATTTAGGTCTTTTGTGATACCGCTGGTACCAGTCTTATACAAAACATAACTAAATAATTGGATGTTAGATAATATCAACTACAGGAAATTTCACCTGATGCGAAGGCCCTATCACATATTCGAAAGGACGAAAAAAATAAAAAGCCGGATAAATAAATTTAAGGGGGTTAAGCAATAAAGTAACCATAAGCACGCGTTGTTTACGGCCTATATTACCAATTTCATACAAAAGAATGACTGAAAATGTGTTAAAATTATATTTAAAAAATACTTAAGAGAGAAATTCCAGTCGAATGCTGTTCGAACGTGATTTTACTGATAGTCGGAAGTATGGGGAATTACGTCCCTTGAATCTCTACGTCACACGTAAAAGTTTGGGGTCCTTTCAAAGGTATACTTCACGCTATTATTTTTTTCAGATGAAAAACTCGTATTACGATTGAGTTAGGCTTTGCCAGTGATTCTTGTCGCCTCGAGGGTCCGGTCAGGGGGGGGGGGGGGTGGGGGTGGGGGGTCAATGTCGGAAGTAAGAGGTGAGGGCTAAACCTAACTAATAAACACCGATCGCTAAAGTTCATTTTCACTCTGCTAGATGACATTGTTAAGAATCACAATGTTTGCATTACTATTCAACACACGTGCCGGGAAGGGGTGCGGCATATCTGCACCAAAAATCACACTTGCATTTGACAACTCTGAGCCACACAGCTGAGCAAAATGTGGCCTTTCGGCTTCGTGTCCAATTTTTCTTTCTTCGGACTGACTCCGTTGTAGTTCTTTTCCGAAAGGTTGAGTAAAGGAATTTGAACTTATTTTCTGCTGTCAAGCTGTTCGTGGGCTCGACGGAACTTTACTGTCAGTCGCTGGTGGTCAACCGGCTGCCGACTCCTGGCTAGGATAGCGTGGTTTCATAGAGGTTCGCCATGATGACAGTAGCTTTGACTAATGCAAATCCGCTGCGCCACCGCGTGCGCTCCAACGCTCAAGACAGAATACAAGGGAGGAAACGAGAAATTCTAGCTGTGGCCGGACCTCTTTCTCAACATACAGAGTTGAACGTTAAACCCTTTAGTAGAGTGCCGTGAAAGAGGCCTCTATGCACTGCAGTGTATCCATTGTTTTCTGTCGTGTCGAAGAGAATTACTCGAAAAGATATTGACAACTCAGCAGTGTTTAAACCAGACTCCATTCAGTAAAAGTAGACCTTTTTGGGCTGGGGGAAATACTCCATAAACTAGTCTTGGCTACCGTGCACCCCCCCCCCCCCCAAGTCATGCCTTCTGTGTCCTCTGCAAAAACAAAATGAAAACATATTGAATCTGTGGCTCACAGTGAAGGTATTTGTACACCCAATAAATGGCCATTTCGAGGCCAAGGTGACCTCCTCCATCTGATTGAAAGAGATGGTCTAGCTCAGTTTGAGTGACCATCTTTCAGTCCTGGATTCTGCAGGATGCTATTTTAGTATGTTCTGCTGGGCTCCACACTGCAAAGTCATCCGCATGGAAGATTTTCGAGACGAACCTTGGTACTGTATCGATGTCATTAATGTAGACCAAGAACAGCATCAGACACATCACCTCCCTGAGATACACCTTCCCTGGTTTTGACAAGACTGCTGAATGTGCCGTTTACTTGCTAGTGCTAGTGCTAATTTGGAAGGGATAGGGACTTCTAGCTCTCGCTGATTTCGTCCAGGGGGTGCGGGGGGGGGGGGGGTGTGCCGGGGGTGGGGGAGTGGGGGGTGGGGGTGTCGGTCTGGCTGTCTGTCGCTCCGTCGCGCAGCGGCTGGTGGTGTTGCCGGGGCCGGGCGGTTGGTGGTGGAGGTGGGTGGTGTGGCCGGTGGACCGTCGCTAGTACATCCAGGCTGGGGGTGGTTGTATGGCTAGCCACTGTAGGAGACTCCGTATTAATGGTTGTGGGGAGTGGTGGTGGCCGGTTGGTTCTTGGCTGGTTGTTGGGTCGGGGGAGTTGTGGTGGGGGCCAGTGGAGTCTGGGTCTGGGGGTCTGACGCTGAGACATGCGGGGAGCGTGGTAGTTCCGCGGTGGCAGGCGGAGATGTGGTGGGAGTGTTGGGAGGAGTGCCAGGCGTCAGGCATGTTCCCTGGTTCTGGCGTTGTTGGGTGGTCGGTGACGTCTGTATGGTTTCGTCGTCTGGATACTGTTGGTGGTGTCGTTGACTGGTGTGTCGGTAGCTTGTTTTTTTGTGGCCAGTGCCATATTGGTACTTTGTGGTCTTGGGTCGATCAGTTAGCGTTTCAGCTTCTTGCATATGGGTCGTCGAGGTGTTGGTACTTTGGAACTTTGTGGCTTGGGAAGCCTGGCTTCCCGTTGATTTCGTTGGCGGTGGTGGCGGTGTCACGGTTTCGGACTCCGCCTCTCTTGTCAGGGGAACCCCCTGGCAGCCTGTGTTGGTCGTCTTTGGTGGTTGGTAGTCCTTTAGGGTTCCTTGTTCAAACGGCCATCTGACTGTGGTTGCCGCTCGGTGGTGGTATTCTCCCACTGTGGAGGGGATAGCCGGTATGGCTGCCATCAGCAGCCGCACGAGTCCGTCGAGATCTGTTGCTCCGATTCGGACTCTCTTCTCCTTTGTCCGTTCCCTTTCTTGCGCTATGCGGTCGGGGATGTGGACTGGTGGGGAGGTTGATGCCGCCTCGGATTCTGATTCCGACGGAAATTCAATTTGGGGTTCCGCTTCTGGTGGAGGATTGAAGTACATGGTACTCTGTGGGTGGTTGGTGAAGTGGTTGGTCAGCTCACTTGTGAAGCGGCCGGTTGCTCTGTTTGGTGTGGACGCCGTCAGCCTGTGGGTGGCGGCTCTCAGTCGTTCTAGGAAGTCGGCGTTGGTTTCGCCTGATCTCGGGATTGGTAGAAATTCTGGCTCTTCTTGCGTTGGGTTGGTCGCTGGGATGGTCTCCGTTTCCTTTGTGTTGGTGTTCTGTCTATTCGCCCAGAAAAGGGCGGGCTTTCGCTTGCGAGAGGCCATGGATAGCTGTGCGGTGAACCGTCTTCAGCGGTTGGTCTGTGCGAGGCTTGTTGGTGGGCTGAGTGAAGGCTCGTGTCGGTTGACTGGACAGCGGAGCGGTGGTCCGTCCTCGGCTGTGGTGTCTCAGCGAGTGTGTGTGTCGTCCGTCCCTGCCGTTTAATTCAGTCTTAAAGAGGAAATTCTTCAGCGGCAGCCCTTGTTTACAGACGTTTCCCCTTGTTATGCTATAACAAAACAGAATTACAATTAAATTTATGAATGAAATGATCACAAATTTTATGCTTAATGTTAAGAAAACTGGCAACAAAAATATTTAAACAGAGGAGTACGACAAATAATTTGTATGATCATTTTGCGTTTCTGTGCATACTGGTAAAATGGGGGTAGGGCAGCAGATTCAGCCACTCTGGTCCCTAAATGAATCACAGCATCATAAAATCATTTTGGGAGTAACTGTGGTACTCTATCCTAACCATTAAAAAATAAAAATGAAAGGCCTATCAGTTGTATACAAAATTTCTGAAATTTGGCAATTTTAAATGGGAAAAAGCTATCATTCACCACAAACGTATCGTAAAGGATGCCGCCTTTCATCATTTTCTTGCACTTTATGCTCAAATTATTGAAAGTTAATAAGAAAAGAGAGGTCAAAATGAAATGGAATAACTTTAGTAATTTTTTTCTAATTAATTTTGTGTATTTTTATCCCCATGTAGGGATACAAACTCAACCAATGTGGTACTCATAGTGATCACAACATCACCTAGTCAATTTTATAATAATTGTGACATCCTGTTTTGATGATAGAAAATGTCTGAAGGCATCTGACACATTATATTTGTCTTTTTTTTTTTGTTGTTGCGATTTTGCGGAAATGGCCATTTACCAGGTGCACAAATACCTTCTTTGTCAGCCAGAGATTCAATATTTTTCATTCTTTTTTTTTTTCCTCCTTTTTTCCCCTTTTTTTGTTGTTGCAGAGGACGCAGAAGGTGTGTAGTAACATAATATTGCCCTGATTTGGGTTTCTGGAATGAAATCGGATTTATTTGGAGAAAAATATTTCTCAAGCTCATTTTAGCATCCTTGAAGAGTGTGAATGGGGGTACCCTTGCGCCATCGGTTATATCTCTGGTGTGTTCCAAAGGATTTTAGAGGAACATCGCTTAAACATCTCAGGACATACTAAGGTACACTTTGAAACTATCTTATTGAGTACTGGGTGTGTGTGTGTGGGAGGGGGGGGGGGGGCATGGTAGATCGGGATAGTGCGGGTCACAAGTTCATGTGGACAGTAAGACGCACTCTTGTTTTAATTTCATTGGATATTTACATAAACCAATGAAAAATGAGCATCCGGCGTATTTCCGGCTGCATCTAAACCCGATTCGATGTATGCTATGGATAATGCTTGGCTGTGCAGAAAGGATACTAAACTAATCAGTTTTGATCGGAGGACAAGGTTGGTATAAATTTGTGGCAAAATATCTTATATCTACCGAGTCTGTTCAGTTAGAGGATTTAAGCGGATGGTTGCTTTGAGGGTTGAAAACTGCTCTGAAATCACAGTGCTTCTCCGCTTTGTGTGAGTTCGTTTCCTCCCTTGTATTCTGTCTTAGGCGTTGGCGCGCACGCGGTGGCGCAGCGGATTTATATTCGTCAAAGCTACTGTCATCGAGCCCCTATGGTTTGTGTCGTGTCTTAGGCCCACCATTGTCTTCAATTGCCCATGGATATCGCACTGGTAGAGTCCAGAGCAAGATTTTTTGTGTATCGGGCTAGCGGTCGTCGGTCCGTCCGCATTCGTCAGTTCGTCCGCCCGTGCACCGCCCGCCATTGCCCAGCGAGCGTTGTCCGTTGTCTGTGGTAAACTTTAACAATGGCATTTTCTCGGAAACTATTGAAGCCACAGTCTTCAGACTTTGCCCAGAGATACATATACAGTTGCGCTGATCTCTGTCGAAGTTCAGGGTCACAGTGGATCAGGAAATATGTCAACAATATTTTGAATTTGACAAAATAAATTGTCTGTGCTCAATACTATTCACAACTTTAAACCTAACTTGGACGGTATAAAGGTAAATGATGGCATACAAATTTGAATGAACATTTGACCAAGCCTCATGTAGTGCCTCCTCGCGGCGACACACAGTAACTGAGCACCTCACGGACTCAGGCTGAACTATATCGGAGGAGGTCTGGCCCCATAGAAACGCGGCATGCAGGCCCACCGGTGTGTGGATAGGCCCTGATGCCCGTGAAGCCAACAATGGGTAAATAGCCCCACTACCTTGTGGGTGCCTCGGTAGAGGCAAAGGAGCAAACCCCGACAGAAAACCAACCAATGACCAACGAAGTCGGAGTGTCGCTGACTATGCCATCTGGTATAGTGTGGAAACCCGTCAGAGAAACGAGCACACACGCAACCCTCATGGATTATGCCTCATCTTGACATCTGAGGCAGAAACTCGGGAACGCTGAAGAAGAAGAAAGTCCTGACGACCTCTCTGGATGTACTTCTTCAGCAGATTCGCGTGGTAAGTCTTCATCTTGTCGTTCATGCCAACCGCTGTCAACCACGTCCCTTCCACTGCATCACTGAAAAGCATGCTTTTGCTCGGAAGATGAACCAACACCCTGGTCACCTGGCTGGAACCGTCAAGGTTTGGCTTTACGCTCATAGTAATGCGCTACTTCTCTCTCAGGTCGAAGACATACTGGTAGCTGATCTTCACATCAGGCGCGGACCACAGCTCCTTTAGAATGTGCATGGGTCCCTTTACAGTCCTGCCGTATAGTAATTCAAAGGGGAAGAACCCTGTCGAATCTTTGGGAACTTAACGGTATGCGCAGGGCAAAGCAATCATGTGTCTATCTATGCCACGACCTAAGCTGCTCAGCACACAGTTTCTACAGCATAGCTTTCAATGTTCCGTTAAACTTTTCAGCCAACCCGTAACACATCGTGGTGAGGTGTCAACAGCCGATTGTCTTCCTCCATGCAGTCGGAGACGAAGATCACTCAGGATTTCCTCAGGAATCCCCAGACTGCTGAACATGTCCACGAGCACCTCTGCTACTGCTGGAGTGTCGATCTTCCTTAGTGGTGTGGCCTCAGGATATCTTGTAGCGTAATCCACCAGGGTCAGAATGTAGCGATGACCATCTTCACTTTGAGGAGATATTGGCCCCACCAGATCCACAGCTTGAAAGGCATATGGATCAGTGACGTCTTCACGAGGGGGACCTTGGGGATTGTCTTCTGGCATATGTCTCACGACCTGCAGAATCGGGTGACGTCGACCCCCATATCAGGCCAGTAGAAGACTGCTCGGATCCAGTCGAGGGTCTTGTTGATTGGATGTGTTCGTCAGCTAGCTTTGTAATTTTCAATTTTGTTAGGGTAAAAAATAATTAATTGCAGAAAAAAAAGAAGTAAGAAATCTCGACTTTTAGTGAAGGATCAGGCATAGACGGTGACGTAAGGGCGACAAACTCTTCTTACTTACTTACGCCTGTCACCCCTACCCGGGTATAGGCCGTCGACGAGAGACCTCCAGCAACTCCTATCCTGTGCTTCTCCTTCGATTCTACTCCAGGTGGTTCCCAGTCTCTTGATGTCTGCTTGGAGGTCTCGACGCCAGGAGTTTCTCGGCCTACCTCTTTTCCTCTTTCCCTGGGGGTTCCATGACAATGCCTGCCTAGTGATACTGGAAGCTGGCTTTCTCAGACTGTGACCGATCCATCCCCATCTTCTTCGCCCAATTTCATTCTCTGCTGTTATCTGCTCTGTTCTCTCCCAGAGTCTGACGTTGCTGATCTTCTCTGGCCAGTGGATTTTCAAAATTCTTCTAAGGCAACTGTTCATGAAGGTCTGTACTCTGTTGACTGTGGTTTTTGTCAATCTCCAAGTCTCTGCTCCATATAGGAGAACTGCTTTTACATTGGAGTTGAAAATCCGGACTTTGGTGTGTTGTGACAGCTCTCTGGAACTCCACACTTTTTTCAACTGGAGAAAGGCTGCTCTGGCTTTACCGATTCGTGCTCTGACATCTGCATCAGTGCCGCCTTTTTTTGTCTATGATGCTCCCGAGATAGGTGAAGGACTCCACCTCCTCCAACGGGGTGCCAGCAAGCAAGACTGGTTCTTCCCTGGTTGCGTTCAGCCTCATTGTCTTTGTTTTCTGTTTGTGAATGGTGAGGCCCACTTGGGACGAGATGTCAGCAAACCTCGTGGTCTTGTCCTGCATTTGTTGATGAGTGTGGGACAGTAATGCCAAGTCGTCTGCAAAATCGAGGTCGTCAAGCTGTGTCCACAGTGTCCACTGTATTCCACTTCGTCTGTGCTCTGTGGTCATCTTCATGACCCAGTCTATGGCCAGTAGGAAGAGGAACGGAGACAGCAGACACCCCTGCCTGACACCAGTTCTAACCTGGAGCTCCCTGGTGAACTGCCCTTCGTGGATCACGCGACATGTCATGCCATCGTAGCTGCTCTTGATCAGGCGGACGAGCTTTGTGGGTACACCGTAGTGTCGTAGGAGTTTCCACAGAGTCTCTCGGTCCACACTGTCAAATGCTTTCTCATAATCCACAAAGTTGACGTACAGCGGGGAGCTCCACTCCAGAGACTGTTCCACGATGATGCGGAGAGTGGCGATCTGGTCTGTACATGATCGGTTCTTCCTGAATCCTGCTTGCTGGTCTCTCAGCTGGGGGTCAACGGAGCTCTTCATTCTCTCCAGGATGATCCTGTTGAAGACCTTTCCTGGTACCGACAGCAAGGTGATTCCTCTGTAGTTGGAACACTTGCTGAGGTCGCCTTTCTTGGGAAGCTTGATTAGGTACCCCTCCTTCCAGTCAACCGGCATCACCTCCTCTTCCCAGATCTTTCCAAACAGTGGGTACAGCATCTCCACTGTTGTCTCTAGGTCTGCTTTCAGAGACTCTGCTGGGATGCCATCTGGGCCTGCTGCTTTGCCGTTCTTCAAAAATCCCACTGCTCTTCTGATCTCTTCCCGGCTGGGTCTCTCACAGCTTGTGGGTAGGTCGGTCTCTGCCGGCTGGATGTCTGGGGGGTCGGGTGGGCTAGGTCTGTTCAAAATACTCGGCCCATCTGTTGAGTTGGTCTGCTCTGTCTGCAATAGGCTTGCCTTCTTTGTCTTTTACTGGTCTTTCTGTATGGCCATACTTGCCTGACAATCTTCTGGTAATGTCATAGAGCTGTTTCATGTTGCCGCTGCCTGCTGCCTTTTCTGCCTCTGTTGCCAGGCTGTCTGTGTAGGCCCTCTTGTCTGCCCTGATACTCCTCTTCACTTCGCGATTCCCCCTGTGCCCTTACTTTGGCTGCTCTCGTGCGACTGTTATTGACAACTGCTTTCTTCTGCTTCTATCTTCTTCAAGGTCTGTGCCGACAGCCAGTCCTTGTGATGGTGTTTCCTGAACCCTACAGTGTCTTTGCAGGTTGAGTTTAGCGCCTCTCTAACTGCCTTCCACTGCTGCTCTGTGGTGACCGCCTCCTCTTCATTTACTAGCTCCTGTAGCGCTTGAAACCGGTTGGACAGCACCAGTTTGAACTCTTCTCTAACTCCAGTTTCTCTCAGGAGGCCTACATTATAGCGCTGTCTTCTTGTTGTCTCTGTGCGGCTTTTCTTTAGCTTGAGCTTCATTCTTAAGGTAAGCAGATGGTGGTCGGAGGCGACATCTGCTCCCCTCCTCACTCGAACATCTTGAAGGGATCTTCTAAATTTCTTGCTAATGCAGATATGGTCTATTTGGTTCTCTGTTGTATGGTCAGGTGAGACCCAAGTTGCTTTGTGTATCCTTCTGTGTGGGAAGATGCTGCCTCCAATGGCAAGTCGGTTTAGAGCACAAAAGTCTACAAACCTCTCCCCGTTCTCACTCATCTCCGAGCCTAGTCCCTGTCTCCCCATCACCTCTTCGTATCCGGTGTTGTCCTCCCCTATTTTGGCATTAAAATCGCCCATGACGATGGTGATGTCTCGCTCCGCACATTTGTCCAAGGCACTCTGGAGTCGGTCGTAGAACTCTTGTTTCTCTTCCTCGTCCCTGTCATTTGTGGGCGCATAAGACTGGATCACGTTCAGCTTGAGCTTTTTCTTGGTTCTAAAGGCTGCTGTGATGATTCTTGGCCCAAGAGGCTCCCAGCCCATCAGCGCTCTCTGTGCCACTGGTGACAGCATGAATGCTACTCCTTCTGTATGGGGGGCATTCTCCTCTTCATGACCTGAATACAGAATCATCTCCCCACTTAACAGCCTTTTCTCGCCAGACTGCGTCCATCTGGCTTCACTGATACCTAGCAGGGAAAGGTTGTACTTTTGCATTTCCGCTGCTATCTGGGCGGCCTTGCCGCTCTGGTACATGGTCTTGACGTTCCATGTGCCCATGGTTGTATCCCTGGATAGAGATAGGCGGCTCGGTCCTGTGGCTTCCGAAGACTTCCGGCTTTCACCACAGGACGTCATAAGTCTTCTGGTAGAAGAACCTTCCTCCTCCAGGAAAGGAATTACTGTTAGTCTTTTCTGTTAGTCTTTTCGTCGGCGTTTTTGTAGCTATTTCCTTTTTTGCAGGGTGGGGAAGCTACCCCCACGCCCAACCCCCTTGCTATTAGGACCAGGGGTTTTCTGTCGGGGTCACCTTCCCTTAGACCATGTTGGTTCACGGCACCTTATTTCATTCGGTGCACCCCTCTCTCCACTACCCAAGGGACGCGCCTCAACGCCATATGGTCCCAGCGCGAGGAACAAACTCTTCAGTGTTACACAATGTTCCTAAAATTGACGCAGAGCACTAGACACATCAGTAGACTAACCAATTTTATGGGTGATCCGTCAATCAGACTTACCTCTCGACCAATCAAAACGCTGTAGACCAGGTGCTTCGGACTGCCAACTGAGTTAAAGGTAGGGCATAACAATGGATGTTTATGCTTCGATGTTTCCATTATTTCAGCAAATTTCGGCAGTATTAGAAAGCACTGTTGCTACGGGGAGTGTAAATCAGATTCCCAATACCCCAAACCATATTCAGGTGAAGAATTCTTCCGTTTCCTAAGCCTTTATCAAGACCGGCAGACGCAATAGAATGCGAAAGAAAATCTTGCGGTCGGCCACATGGTCAACAGAACCCAGAGAGAATCACAAGACATCTACTACGTATGCTCAAAAGTAAAATTTATACTTTTCCGTGTTTAACCATAGTATTGTCATACTGACTCGATCGCGTATATTTTACATTTGGTCTGGTAACTTGGATCGTAGATCTGTCAGTTGTGTGTGACACATTCGTGCTAAATTGGGTTGTAGATTAGATCTGTCAGCTGTGTGTAAAGCTTTCGTTGCATGTACGCTCTCCCCGTGTGGCTGAGAGAGTGAGTGAGAGACGCTTCACTGATGTCAACAGACTAGTACTAGCAGAAGTTTTCGGGGGGGGGGGGGGGGGAGGGTGGGAGGGGGGGGGGGGAAGAGACGTTTTTTATGGGGAGTGCCAATCAGATTCCCAATACCCCAATCCATATTCAGGTCCGTGGCGCAGTGGTAAAAGACCGACTTAAACTCCGCGTAAGTTACTCTGTTACGTGGTAGTCGTAGTTGTAGTGTGATACAATCACACCAGACACACGCACGTATGGTTCTTGTAAAGAAACTTCACTCAGCTGCAACTCGTCACACGTGATCACAGTTCCAACACTATTTTATTCTCGCGATGCACTCTCATCACAATAGAGTCCAAATTAGCTCAGGCGGTTAAACGTCGGAGCAGGAGAGCGAAGGGAATCGCCGGGTCGTGGGTTCGAATCCCGTCCCGGCCCCGGTAGCTGGACTCACAATCCAGGTGAAAAAAACGGATTTGTTCAATAGCATATCCGTTGAAAGGTCCTGGTAAATCAAAGTGGCACAGCTGGAGTGCGCATGAGTTGATCAGTGTTCAGGTCGTACTCGATAGGCAATAGATTTCCCTGTCCGTCAGGGCCGTCCATGATCACCTCGGTGTTGTGGACGTTAAACCCGAACTAACTAACTCAGCACAATGCGTCCACAAAAGCATCCACACTAATAGTGCACTGTCTCTCTACACTGAATGCATCCACAATTCTGATACACTGCGTCTCACATGTAATGCAAGAACACTGATACACTGTCTCCCTCTACAATGCATCAACACTTTTCTCACACTGCGTCTCTCATACAATGTAGCATATATCATGCTCTTTTATACTATTACAGATTACCCTAACAATCCAGCAAATCACACAAATCAACCAATCAGAAAAGAAAACATAAACGTTAACAAAACTTATTGCTCATTAAAATTAACACTCTAGATCTTACTACAGGCTGTAGTAAGATCTAGAGTGTTAATTTTAACATCTAAGCGCATTCCATAAATGTTGCTAAATGTAACCAACGAATACCACATAACTTTGACGACATATCTGAGGTGATTAGAACGGCCGCGACCCTTCCAGAACCTTTCAGTCTAATGTAGGTCAGACTTTTCAACACTATAGCGAAAATACGCAACATTCTAACTACACAACAAAAATCGATCAGAATTCTCCATTCCAAAGAATGTGATACTTATGCACAACAACTCAACTGAACACACGGTCTTTTAATCATACACAAACATACCCTAACAAGAATAAAACAACCACAAACGTAACATTACCTCCCTCTTTAGAAAGAAATTTCACAAAATTTATCTCAAATATCAAAACACGGTTGTGGCTGTGTCAAACTACACAAGATGATAAACACTAACAACCTCACATCAAAGTTAAATCAAATAAACTGCTATGGAACAGTTCATTTAAGCTGTCCTGGACAAAGGAAAGACATGTTCCTTTAAACTGCTTTGCTCAGGTAATCCGCTCCAAACTTCTGTAAATCCTTGATGGAATGTAACTTAATGGTCTGTGTACCTAATCTATCATTGATAAATAAAGTTTCATTTAATTTCTCTCTCTGTCTCTGTCTGTCTGTCTCTCTCTGTCTGTCTGTCTGTCTGTCTGTCTCTCTCTCTCTCTCTCTCTCTCTCTCTCTCTCTCTCTCTCTCTCTCTCTCTCTCTCTCTCTCTCTCTCTCTCTCTCTCTTTGACAGACAATCTATTTGCTTTACGCCCGCTATTTTTCTGATGATGTAGACCTGCTGACGTGTTGGTTCAAGCTCATATAGAAGAGACTATGTGGGCTGGTTCTTGTTGGATCTTTTGGTGAAGAAAACATAAAGCAGCGCCTTTCGTGTAACTCGCCTCGAAGATATTTAGTGTACAAATGTCAAAATGAGGGGTCCAAGCCGTTTCCAACCATAACCCACTAACTTCCTAAGTTCCGGAGAAAGACATGGGTTATATAAGAGACCTGATCCATTCTTTTTGAGGATGGAAATGATCGTCTTGTTCTATACCTGCGTATTTCTCTGTGGGCTGGCGATTGGGTGCCTGATAGGCGGGGGCAGGGGATCTAACTGTTTGTCTGTCCAGCGCTGCGATTCCCCTTGGTTTGTATACAATTCTGCCAGCGCTAGCCTCACCTATCTGGTTTGTGAGTATCTATAACTCGAGGCAAATTTGTATCGTTACATTCTTGTGTAATGTTCTGTGCATCTACTGTGGGAAATCAGGGTATTTACCCGACCACATATAGTAGCGTACCTTCATGTTTGTCACACTGTATGTATGTTTCTCCTGCCTACTTCCTAAGTTCCGGAGAAAGATATGGGTTATATAAGAGACCTGATCCATTCTTTTTGAGGATGGAAATGATCGTCTTGTTCTATACCTGCGTATTTCTCTGTGGGCTGGCGATTGGGTGCCTGATAGGCGGGGGCAGGGGATCTAACTGTTTGTCTGTCCAGCGCTGTGATTCCCCTTAGTTTGTATACATTTCTGCCAGCGCTAGCCTCACCTATCTGGTTTGTATAACTCGAGGCAAATTTGTATCGTTACATTCTTGTGTAATGTTCTGTGCATCTACTGTGGGAAATCAGGGTATTTACCCGACCACATATAGTAGCGTACCTTCATGTTTGTGTATGTATGTTTCTCCTGCCTACTTCCTAAGTTCCGGAGAAAGATATGGGTTATATAAGAGACCTGATCCATTCTTTTTGAGGATGGAAATGATCGTCTTGTTCTATATCTGCGTATTTCTCTCTGGGCTGGGTGATTGGGTGCCTGATAGGCGGGGGCAGGGGATCTAACTGTTTGTCTGTCCAGCGCTGTGATTCCCCTTGGTTTGTATACAATTCTGCCAGCGCTAGCCTCACCTATCTGGTTTGTGAGTATCTATAACTCTAGGCAAATTTGTATCGTTACATTCTTGTGTAATGTTCTGTGCATCTACTGTGGGAAATCAGGGTATTTACCCGACCACATATAGTAGCGCACCTTCATGTTTGTGTATGTATGTTTCTCCTGCCTACTTCCTAAGTTCCGGAGAAAGACATGGGTTATATAAGAGACCTGATCTATTCTTTTTGAGGATGTAGATGATCGTCTTGTTCTATACCTGCGTATTTCTCTGTGGGCTGGCGATTGGGTGCCTGATAGGCGGGGGCAGGGGATCTAACCTTCTGTATGTAAGATGAACTCGATGTCAAGGGTCTCTACCTGTTGTGTTTGACCTCATTCTATAAACTAGAAGCATTATTACTATTACATGTCTAAGACGACCGAACATTATGCGTCGACTAAAGTTGGCTAACGAACTCGTTAAATGTCTTTATCCAAGACAACCGAAATTGTAAGCGAATTTAACAAATATTACGGACTCAAATCTGGGTCAACAGACATTCAATAAACGGCCAAGCAAGCATCCGATTTTCAATTTGCTCTGAGGCTCTTTTAGGCACCCCTTGACGAAAGCATGTCCTCAATTTTCAAGCTTGTACATAAACAAACATGGAAGATTTTTGTCTACACACACACACACACACACACACACACACACACACACACACACACACACACACACACACACACACACACACACACACACACACACACACACAAGTACGTTCTGCACCGAGCTTAGCGTAACAAGACATGACTTTAAAAGGTTGTCGGAATGTAGATTTTGTGGATCCAGAGGGTGTCTGGAACCAACACCTTTCACACCTCTCTTCTGTTGACAAGGCAAGCCACAGTGATTACTAGTTGCTCTGATGGGTAATGAGGCATTATCCACTAAAATTGACATCAAAAGACAAAGACTGCAATATAGGGACTAACTTTTGTTAGTGTTAAAGGGGCACTCTTTACCTTTTTTAATGCTTCAGCTCGCAAAAAGCTTTTACTGGGATTCAGACAGTGACCACCCTATTGTCCCACCAAATGCTTTCTTTCGTCCGTTCAAAGCAAAAAAAGGCCACCGGAATCTGGTGACGAGACCCCGTGAAAAGATTGCTTCTGATAGGCGATGGTAGCTGACGTCATAACTATTCTATACGACCTTAGGTCATCTGCATAAGTATAACCAATCAGAGACAAGATGGCGGATGAACCAATGAAGAAAAAAAGAAAATATCAGTCGACACAGTAACAATGACAGACTCGGAAGTGAAGAGAAAAAATAGAGAGACAAGATAGAAATGACATCGGACAAGGGAATATAGAGCTTGGCTTGACCGCCCATCCGGAATTTGTCGCTTTCTTGCTATGTGAATCAGTAAGTATTCCGGCTACGGTCTTTGTCGATCTCCCTATAGTTTCGCGAGCGTTAGCGATTTTCAGAATTCATGATCTTCAGTAGAATTATCTCTTAGTGATTTCGCAAGATTTTAAACCTGTTTTATCATAAAGTTACAAGCTAGCTAGTTCATTATATTTTATGCTGCAAGGATCTGAAAACTACGGTGTGTCAAAATTGCGGCACTGACATCGCTGGTTGTGACACGTTGTTGTTTGTGCGGGCTCTCATTCACTCGATTTACAGAGGTAGTGTTTCTGCTGCGATGGAGCATTTGTCGTTTCCAGAGATGCTTTCAATTACGTAGACTTCGATGTGTGAGATGTGAAATTGCAGTGCAGAAAGGTCAAACTAGGTGACGCTGGCTCAGTCGCTTGGCGCGGAGACCGAGTCGAACAAGCCACGCCCCCAGCACGATCGTTACTCAGGGTAGCAGGTCAAGCGGAACCCGCATTGATTTTGACAGCATAGCTAGTATGGAATGTTTATTTTACATTTTCGTGGAAAACTTTGTCAACGGGATGCCGGAGAACATCAGTACATGTGTACACTCCACTGACACCGATGACCTCGTCTGCAGTATTGACCGGGTTCTGCCTTGTGAAATATACACAAATTCAAAACGAGGCCGAAGCAAACGATAATCTGCGCTCTCGGGTACAAAAAAAGCTCTAAGTTAGTACACAAAGTTAGTACACAGTATTATGTATTATGTAATACTGTCAGCAGTAGCTGTTGCAGACAGTTTTCTGACTGTGTTGAAATGCTTGATCCTGTGGAAAATAACTTTAAATCCCGCATGGTTTCATTTTCTTTTTAATTTTGTTCATTCCAGTTACACTTGTCGCTCTCAACTGCGTGTACATGAAATACGTGACCAAGATTCAGACATTCCTCTCCAGCACAAAAGTGATCGCCCTACTTATTATCATAATTGCCGGCATCTACCAGCTGGCTATGGGTAAGAGTCTTGGCAATACATTTTTTTGCTGTGTGATTGACGAGTAACATCTGTGCATTTCCTCTTACGTGTCGTTCTATTCAATATGCGTTATGTTTAGAAAACTTTATTCCTTTTTCGCATTTATTTGCGTCACAAAGGTTTCGAAAGGTAATGTTATTACATTACTTTTCGAAACCTTTGTGGACTAGAGATAACAAATGCTCTGTTTTTTATTTATTATTATGTTGTATGTTGTATATGCAGACTTGTGTCTTGTCTGATTAAATTTAAACTGCCCAATGACAGGCAAATGCTAACCAGCTGATTTCGACCGAACACTGAAGCTACAGCAACTGTCATTAATGCAATGCTATGTTGGAAATATCTTCAGCCTCTATTTAATTCATGAACTAGAAATAATAATTCCTAGAATAAATAAATAATACTGTTAATGTTATTTTTGGGAAGCGCACACATTTAAGCAATAACTGTGTACTTACTTACTTACTTACGCCTGTCACCCCTACCCGGGTATAGGCCGTCGACGAGAGACCTCCAGCAACTCCTGTCCTGTGCTTCTCCTTCGATTCTACTCCAGGTGGTTCCCAGTCTCTTGATGTCTGCTTGGAGGTCTCGACGCCAGGAGTTTCTCGGCCTACCTCTTTTCCTCTTTCCCTGGGGGTTCCATGACAATGCCTGCCTAGTGATACTGGAAGCTGGCTTTCTCAGACTGTGACCGATCCATCCCCATCTTTTTCGCCCAATTTCATTCTCTGCTGTTATCTGCTCTGTTCTCTCCCAGAGTCTGACGTTGCTGATCTTCTCTGGCCAGTGGATTTTCAAAATTCTTCTAAGGCAACTGTTCATGAAGGTCTGTACTCTGTTGATTGTAGTTTTTGTCAATCTCCAAGTCTCTGCTCCATATAGGAGAACTGCTTTTACATTGGAGTTGAAAATCCGGACTTTGGTGTGTTGTGACAGCTCTCTGGAACTCCACACTTTTTTCAACTGGAGAAAGGCTGCTCTGGCTTTACCGATTCGTGCTCTGACATCTGCATCAGTGCCGCCTTTTTTGTCTATGATGCTCCCGAGATAGGTGAAGGACTCCACCTCCTCCAACGGGGTGCCAGCAAGCAAGACTGGTTCTTCCCTGGTTGCGTTCAGCCTCATTGTCTTTGTTTTCTGTTTGTGAATGGTGAGGCCCACTTGGGACGAGATGTCAGCAAGCCTCGTGGTCTTGTCCTGCATTTGTTGATGAGTGTGGGACAGTAATGCCATGTCGTCTGCAAAATCGAGGTCGTCAAGCTGTGTCCACGGTGTCCACTGTATTCCACTTCGTCTGTGCTCTGTGGTCATCTTCATGACACAGTCTATGGGCAGTAGGAAGAGGAACGGAGACAGCAGACACCCCTGCCTGACACCAGTTCTGACCTGGAGCTCCCTGGTGAACTGCCCTTCGTGGATCACGCGACATGTCATGCCATCGTAGCTGCTCTTGATCAGGCGGACGAGCTTTGTGGGTACACCGTAGTGTCGTAGGAGTTTCCACAGAGTCTCTCGGTCCACACTGTCAGATGCTTTCTCATAATCAACAAAGTTGACGTACAGCGGGGAGCTCCACTCCAGAGACTGTTCCACGATGATGCGGAGAGTGGCGATCTGGTCTGTACATGATCGGTTCTTCCTGAATCCTGCTTGCTGGTCTCTCAGCTGGGGGTCAACGGAGCTCTTCATTCTCTCCAGGATGATCCTGTTAAAGACCTTTCCTGGTACTGACAGCAAGGTGATTCCTCTGTAGTTGGAACACTTGCTGAGGTCGCCTTTCTTGGGAAGCTTGATTAGGTACCCCTCCTTCCAGTCAGCCGGCATCACCTCCTCTTCCCAGACACAGTGGGTGTTGTCTCTAGGTCTGCTTTCAGAGACTCTGCTGGGATGCCATCTGGCCCTGCTGCTTTGCCGTTCTTCAAAAATGCCACTGCTCTTCTGATCTCTTCCCGGCTGGGTTTGTCACAGCTGATGGGTAGGTCGGTCTCTGCTGGCTGGATGTCTGGGGGGTCGGGTGGGCTAGTCTGTTCAGTAACTCTTCAAAATACTCGGCCCATCTGTCGAGTTGGTCTGCTCTGTCTGCAATAGGCTTGCCTTCTTTGTCTTTTACTGGTCTTTCTGTATGGCCATACTTGCCCGACAATCTTCTGGTAATGTCGTAGAGCTGTTTCATGTTGCCGCTGCCTGCTGCCTTTTCTGTCTCTGCTGCCAGGCTGTCTGTGTAGGCCCTCTTGTCTGCCCTGATACTCCTCTTCACCTCGCGGTTGGCTTCCGAGTATTCCTCCTGTGCCCTTACTTTGGCTGCTCTCGTGCGACTGTTGTTGACAACTGCTTTCTTCTGCTTCCTCACTGCCTTCTTCAAGGTCTGTGCCGACAGCCAGTCCTTGTGATGGTGTTTCCTGAACCCTACAGTGTCTTTGCAGGTTGAGTTCAGCGCCTCTCTAACTGCCTTCCACTGCTGCTCTGTGGTGACCGCCTCCTCTTCATTTACTAGCTCCTGTAGCGCTTGAAACCGGTTGGACAGCACCAGTTTGAACTCTTCTCTAACTCCATTTTCTCTCAGGAGGCCTACATTATAGCGCTGTCTTCTTGTTGTCTCTGTGCAGCTTTTCTTTTGCTTGAGCTTCATTCTTAAGGTACGCAGATGAGGTCTGAGGCAACATCTGCTCCCCTCCTCACTCGAACATCTTGAAGGGATCTTCTAAATTTCTTGGTAATGCAGATATGGTCTATTTGGTTCTCTGTTGTATGGTCAGGTGAGACCCAAGTTGCTTTGTGTATTCTTCTGTGTGGGAAGATGCTGCGTCCAATGACAAGTCGGTTTAGAGCACAAAATTCTACAAACCTCCCCGTTCTCACTCATCTCCGAGCCTAGTCCCTGTCTCCCCATCACCTCTTCGTATCCGGTGTTGTCCTCCCCTATTTTGGCATTAAAATCGCCCATGACGATGGTGTCTCGCTCTGCTGTCGGCACTCTGGAGTCGGTCGTAGAACTCTTGTTTCTCTTCCTCGTCACTGTCATTGGTGGGCGCATAACACTGGATGATGTTCAGCTTGAGCTTTTCTTGGTTCTAAAGGCTGCTGTGATAATTCTTGGCCCAAGAGGTTCCCAGCCCATCAGCGCTCTCTGTGCCACTGGTGACAGCATGATTGCTACTCCTTCTGTATGGGGGGCATTCTCCTCTTCATGACCTGAATACAGAATCATCTCCCCACTTAACAGCCTTTTCTGGCCAGACTGCGTCCATCTGGCTTCACTGATACCTAGCAGGGAAAGGTTGTACTTTTGCATTTCCGCTGCTATCTGGGCGGCCTTGCCGCTCTGGTACATGGTCTTGACGTTCCATGTGCCCATGGTTGTGTCCGTGGATAGAGAGAGGCGGGTCGGTCCTGTGGCTTCCGAAGACTTCCGGCTTTCACCACAGGACGTCATCTGTTAGAAGAACCTTCCTCCTCCAGGAAAGGAATTACAGTTAGTCTTTTCGTCGGCGTTTTTGTAGCTATTTCCTTTTTTGCAGGGTGGGGAAGCTACCCCCACGCCCAACCCCTTTACTAGGAGGACCAGGGGTTTTCTGTCGGGGTCACCTTCCCTTAGACCATGTTGGTTCACGGCACCTTATTTCATTCGGTGCACCCCTCTCACGAGGGACCCCCTATCCACCACCCAGGGGACGCGCCTCAACTCCATATGGTCCCAGCGCGAGGAATAACTGTGTACACTTCCCAGAAATAACACTAACGATGTATATATATATATATATATATATATATATATATATATATATATATATATATATATATATATATATATATATATATATATATATATATATATATAATATTATATTTAGCAACATTTTAGTGATGTGATTACGAGACCCCCAAAATCACATCTGTGTTCATTGGCACTATATCAAGCAAAACTTTGCTCAGTCCAAAACAAAACCTTCTGATTACCGCCATTGGTGCTGAAGTGGTCAATTTCACTTATATATGGACATAAAACTTCCCAGCCTGGCACTACTAACCGAAATGTACTCAGCGCAAATCCACTGACATGAAACGTACTCTTCAGCAAATGTGTTCCTCTGATTTTCTATTTATTTTTAGAACTAAATAAACTCAGCGTAAATCTGCAAAGCATAATTCCACCAAGCGTACATCGACAAAGGCTTGAATTTACTAAAATAAAAAAAATCTCAATGGAATAGCGACAACACACATTCATACTGGGTAGATTTACGCCCAGTTTCATTCAGGTTGGATATTTTCACGTTCGTTTTAGATTTGCGCTAAAACATACCCTTCAGCACCACTGATACTGGCACTGTGTGTATTACACGTACTACAACAATCGTATCACCACAAAACTCTTTAACGTCACAATCTAGGGCCCGCATAGTCTGGAGTTGTGACTGAAATGTTGCAAAGGATGTGACATTTTTTAGAGAACTTTACCGTCCAACACCAAATGTATGCTTCAAACATACAGAACGCAGCAAATCTGACACTGCTGAACATGTTTCATCTCGCAAATTCTCTCGCATGTTGGAGAAAACAAGCGGATAAGCTGCCTTAGATGCGACCACAGACATTAAATATGTCCGATGTTTTTGTCTGTCCAAATGGTGACCCTATTGTGTGCCACGTTTAGGACTGTCGACTAACTCAGCGCGGAGGTTTCGTTTGACTGTGTAGATATCAGTGTTGTTGAGTGAAGTCTACTTGTAATTCGAACACGGATAATCGCGGAAAATGCCAGCAATTTTTTTTTTTATTTAGTCCTTGTCTAAGGTTGTCACCATCACTAGCGGACGATTCGATTCGTGTGTTCGCTGCTGTCTATTCTCCGTTTGTGTGTGTGTATGGGAAAGTAATTTGTGTGTACGTACACACTAAGAAGTATTTCATTACTAGTGAGCATAAGGAGCTTGCTAATGTGACAGTATGCGTATATTTTGCGTTTTTGCATTGCCTAAGCATCAATATTGAGTCTTTCTGGTCTGCAAGAGATTACGGGAAAAAAAACATATAGACCAAGCTCATGAATTAATTTGCTTGTTTTATGTGTAAATCAAGGGGAAATTTGATGGAGTGGGTACTGCATAGATCCTTTGTTACATTGACATTAATTCTATCTTTTGAGAGCATGTTAGTCCGGTGGAGCAAAGCTTGCCTCGTGTTTTCTTTACAAATAACTTTTGAACGATACTGATTTCAAAACAACTCAAAAAAGAAACGATGACTTTATTTAAATTTTCCTTTAGTCTCTGCTAATCGAACCCCACTCACAGACACTGACAAATATTTACTGGTGTAAACTTCTCGCTCTCAATGTTGAATGTTCAATGCCTTGGTCTTGCGATGCGTCTGATCCGCGCAATCATTGTTTCATCATCGATGATGCAGATCAGTGGTCACTGATGCCTGAACATGGTACATGTTTCAAATTTAAAGTAGCTCATCACCATGATCTCCCGAGGGTAGTGGCTAAATTGTTGGGTTTGAAGCCAACTAAATTTTTAACAAATAAATTAGGACCAAGGCTAGTGATTACTTTTTGTACTTAGTGCTGTCCTGAAATGTCTTGTTGAAAAGTTAATTGAAAAAAGAGGCAAGCTTTCCTCAGACTGCTATTTTCCAGTGTGCCAAGTGTGGGCGTAACAGTCCTTTAGTCTAGGATTGAATTGATGGTGATCATTTCTTCATTTTCTTTTCTTTAATCATGCTTTTTTATGTATAATGTATCGTAAGCTCGCTTCCCCCGTGGAAGACCACAAAGAAAGGTCAAAACAAGAATGGCAAAGCCCTTCAGTAGGCTCACGCGCATGACCGTTTGGCCTTTCCGACAGGTCACTGAAATAAGCACATCTCTTTTTGAGAGGTCAACCAAATTAGTATGCATAGACAGGTCTTACCACTAGGTACCTTTGTTACAAGTTTAGGTTAGAAGTTGTCAATAATATTTGAGAAAACATAAATTTTGTCAGAATATGACTATTTTTAAAAAAACTATTTCCTATGAGAAAATGCCAATTTTAAAGTTTACCACGGATGACGAACGACGGCGGACGGACGACCACTGGCACAGAACATAGATTTGCACCTGAGCCAATCAATTGTAAGAAACATATCTCAAAAGCCTCAGACGCAGGTACAGAGCTCATAACAATCTTTGTTTTCATTCCTATTCCACACGACCAATCACGTTAGTGCAAACAGCAATGTGTGACCTGGCCATGAAACGCCATGTAGCGAGTCTGAACTGAAATCAGTGCACCTTGGCTGCATCATCACGTCAGACGCCAAGCTGGACAAAAGCAAACAGCGCTTTCGGGCGTCTATACAAGCGGGTGTGGCATAATCAACAGCTGAAAACAGGCACCAAGATCAGCGTGTACAGAGCTATCGTCCTCACCACCCTGTTGTAGGGTTCCGAGTCCTGGGCCCTCTACCGCAGCGAACTACGACTCATCGAACGCTTCCACCAGCGCTGCCTGCGTACAATCCTTGGCATTCACTGGAAGAAACATCGAGGTCCCTTGAACAGGCAGAAACTGTGAGCATCGAGGCTTTGCTGCTGCGGATACAGCTCCACTGGGCTGGGCACGTCTCCAGGATGGAGGATCATCGCCTGCCCAAGATCACCCTGTTCGGCGAGCTCGCTACTGGACACAGAGACAGAGGGGCACCAAAGAAGAGATACAAAGACAGTCTCAAGAAGTCACTTAGTGCCTGCCAAATCGACCACCGCCAGTGGTCTTCACTTGCTGCGGACCGTGACACATGGCGCTCCACCATTTACAAGGCAGTCTCCTTAGGACTATCGCACAGCTCTCCTTAAAGACAAGCGGCTCAGGAGAAAAAACAGAGATGCCGCAACTCAGAACCCTGGCCAGACCTCCCTCTGCAGCCACTGCGGTCGAACCTGCCTGTCCCGGATTGGCTTCCGCAGTCACGAGCATGCCTGCAGACGTCGTGGACAACCCCTATAGAATCTTCGTTCGCGAAGTCAAGCCAAGCATTTGAATTTCTTAACTGTTACAAGTTTTTGTCCTCCAACAATGATTTCAGTGCCAATGCCACTGGCGTTATTGGTCACCAGTTTGGTCTTATCCATCCCATACGAAATGGCTGTACTATCCAACTTTTCCACCAGCTGAGCCAGCTCCTTCTCTGTTCCTGCAAGGCCATCAATGTCGTCCGCAAAGCGCAAGTTTGTGATTGTTCTGCCTCCAATAATGACAGTTCCTTCATGATCTTTCAGAGCGTCCGTCATGATTCTTTCCAGGAAGATGTTGAAAAGAGTAGCTGAGAGCAAGCAGCCTTGTCTGACTCCAACTGTAGTCCTAAACCAGTTTCCCATTTTGCCGTTGAAGTAGACTGCACTAGTGGCCTTGTTGTAAAGGTTTGCTATGACTCTGATCAGGTTGACATTGATGTTGTATAGCTTCATGCCACACCCTGTCAAACGCTTTCTTAAAATCCACAAAGACGTGATAGAGATCTTGCTGGTGCTGGAGGTACCTCTCACATAGAACTCTCAGGTTGAATATCTGCTCAGTTGTGCTCAGTTGTGCCTGCCTGTTCCTCAGCTATGATTTCCTCAGCCTGTGGCATCAGCCTGTTCAGTAGGATCTTTAACATGACTTTGCTTGGGTGGCATATAAGACTGATCGTGCGATAATTCTGGCATTGATGTAAGTTGCCTTTTTTAGGGAGAGTTATTATAAGTGATTGGGTCCATGGTATGGCTGCCAGATCTTATTGCAGATTGTTAGTAAGGCGCTTATCATGTCTTCTCCCCCTTCTTGGACTAGCTCTGCAGGGATGTTGTCTGCTCCTGCTGCCTTCTCTTTTTTTTCAGCGACTTCACTGCAGCCTCTACTTCTTCTCAGAGGATGGGATAGTTGCCATTGTTGGTCACGGGTGGGTTGGCAAGTATGCCTGGCTCCCCTGCAGCTCGGTGGTTGTACAAATCGGAGCAGTACTCTGTCCATCTCTTCAGTATGTCTTGGTCTTCCGTAAGACAGTTCCCTTTACTATCTCGAAAGATCGAGGAGCGTCCTTGTTTTACACTAGTCAGGTCTTTCACCAGCTGGTATGCTTTTTTTGCTATTATTTTTGTTCAATTTTTTTTCTACGTGTTTACACTGATCTTCAATCCACTTATTCTTTGCCTTTTTCATGCTTTTCTTGATATCCTGGTTAATTTCCCTGTATTGTTGAGCAGTAGATGCACAGAACATTACACAACAATGTACCTCTGATTTCTTTTTCTTTAATTCTCAACGCTTGTCACATGGAACAAACGCAGTTGTAACGCAAGGTTCCTTTGCTTGTCGGTGTTTGCCAAGGATCTCATTGGCTGTTTGAGTTACAGCAGTGTTAAATGTGTCGATCAGTGTGTCTACGTCCGTGTCTTCTGCACCTAAAAGTAGCAGTGGCGCGAATTTACCTCCCATCTTGCCTGGAAGGCTTCCGCTACCTCTGGGTCTTTCAACTTCTCGAGGTCAAACTTGATTCTGGTGGGACCCTGCTTGTTGACCTTCTTTAGGCGGAGTCGGAAAAAGCTACGCAGGTATATAACAAGACGATCATCTACATCCTGAAAGATGATTCAGGTCTAGCATATAACCCATGTCTTTTTCCGGAACATAGGATGTAGGCAGGAGAAACATACACAAACATGAAGGTGCATTATGTGGTCGGGTAAATACCCTGATTTCCCACAGTAGATGCACAGAACATTACACAACAATGTAACGATAAAACTTTGCCTCGAGTTATAGATACTCACAAACCAGATAGGTGAGGCTAGCGCTGGCAGAATTTTACACAAACCAAGGAGAATCACTCAGCGCTGGACAGACAAACAGTTAAATCCCCTGCCCCCGCCTATCAGGCACCCAATCGCCAGCCCACAGAGAAATAGATGTTATTATATTAAGTTTCTGATAAACCACCAAAGCCACAGACTTCTAATTTGGCACTGTGATCCTATTTGATAATAATTTGACTGTCATTTGCGCTGACCTCCTTGAAAGGTCAAGGTTACAAAGGTCAATAAAAGTGCGATTTTTGTTAAATAAACTAATACTTCTTATTATTTTAATTGCCATAGGGCATTTTGTCTGCATCTCTACTGAGATAATCTCTCGTTAAGGTCAGGGGAAGTAAGAGGTTATTTATGTTAGGTAACAACCTAACATAAATAACCTCTTACTTCCCCTGACCTTAACCTATTACAGGTACTTCGTATGTGAACTTTACAGTATGAACCCAGCAATGTCTATGGATATTAATTTTATTGGCTCTTTATCAGGCATGCTCAGCAAGTGTGTGGTCAATGTTCTATTTTGGGAGAATAAAACCTACTGCATTTAGTTTTTCCACCTCAGAAGTAAAATGATACATTATCGACACAGATTTATGCACATGATTTATGTTCAGAAGCATATTCAGAGGGTCCACAGCTCCCATAATATTTTTCAATGAGTACATTCTAATTTAGGGAGTTTAGAACAAACCTCCCCCTTCCCCCCTTCACCCTCCCACTCCCCCCCCCCTTCCCACCCCCTCCTCCCCGTCTTCTTGGAAATTGGAGAATTTGGACCCGTTATTTTATTTTTCGGCCAGTGGTGAAAAGTTCTTCAGACCTCTTCCCTCGACGCCCCACCTGCACTAACAACAGCCCCACGCACCCCTCGTTTGTGGAAAAATCCCCATATTTTGAACATATGATGTATTTTTTTTCCGCCGAAGAGAGTAGGAAGGAACATCAAGCTTGTGATACTAGACAGCTTTTTATTTATCATTGTTTTACACAGAAAGGAGTACGGTGCTTTAAACAATTATTGCCTAACATTTAAAGAAAGCACAACAGCGACAATCTTGCGGCCCGATGCCAATAAGAAGGGCCAATTAGAGGGGAAAATGGCTCCTACAAATTTAACGCAAGAATCAAAACTTACCAAATCTTTTGTTTTATAGTGAGATGGAAGGGGCTGGAAGTATATGTTATTCTATCTCCGCCAAAGATATTAGTTTGTTTCCGGAGGACGCTCTGAAAGGTTAAAAAAAAAATCGTATATGAATGGAGCAAATAGAATGGGGGGAAGGGGCGGGATTGTTTTTCCAACTGTATGACTATCAATCTTTGGGACTATCGACCATTGTTGTAAAAATTATAGTTGCGTGGGAATATTAGGTAGCATTATAAAGACAATTTTAAAAAAAATATAGGACTGTCGATACATACCTCCGTTTACCTGTCACGCGATACCATCGAGGTGGGATGCTGCAAGTTGCACGCACCATTTACAACGGGACATTTGAGAGCCACACTCCGTGCATCTGTATTCCCTAACAGCATTTGCCCCTATTGCATGGGATGAAATTTGACTATCAAATGCGTCCACTTATTGTCAATATCATCTGCTACAGGATGCCCGTTCGCATGTAGACCAGGGAAAGCTGATAGGGGTTCACTTGTCACTGCAGTGTACCCATGTTCTGCGTGCACAGATTCGTTTTGTGCATTGAACATGACTGCGTGCCTCACATAGAGGGCCCAGGGTGGGCTGACGGAGTTTAAACTGCGCCAACTCATTGAGATCCGCAATTATAACCAAAAGAATCCAAAAGAGTAAAATAAAAGCAGTCTCATTGTGCACAGTAGACTTTGTTTAACTTACACAGTTGCATAGTTGCTCCACTTCCTGTCGCCGTCAGTGCGCGTTGCTGTCAACTTCTCCGAGTATCTCAAACCTTTACCGGCCAAAGACGCTGAGCCACAGTATATACATACTTACCATAAGCCCCAGCCACTGC
This sequence comes from Semisulcospira habei, assembly GCA_036245525.1. Lineage (NCBI taxonomy): Eukaryota > Metazoa > Mollusca > Gastropoda > Semisulcospiridae > Semisulcospira > Semisulcospira habei. Next base: position 187,924,006 of record BTPG01000002.1, on the reverse strand, counting down.
ACAGACCTGTAGAATGGAAAATATACACTATATTTTCACCGGTAATTTCTCCAGAATGCCACTTCCAGCTTTTACAATTGATGAAATTACTTTTTTTTTTGTTTGTTTGTTTGTGCAAGACAATGCAAAGGAAACGTTTGGCTGAAAGTACAGAAGCCTACTCAAGACAAATATGTGCCCTGCGGTCGCGGCTGTCGTCTGCTACAGACTAGTCCATAGCCTTTGCCTGTAAATATTCTTCGTTTCTGCACAATTATGTCTTGGGAAAGGAAAGTATTTTGTTTATTGTTAAAAACAGAACGAAATAGAAACTAGAGGAGGATTTCATCCCAAGGTATACCGTATTGTCTACAGCTCACAATCGTTTTTCTTTTACGAATATTCGGATTGATCAGATATTTTTAAGCATATCCTTCTGATCCCTTTCTGATCCATTTCACTCCACTCTAACCCAACCTCTGATCAACCGGCGCATACAGATAAAGACGGACACGCGGCGATTCCCGCCATTAGTACGGAATATGGGATTGCTTAGCGACAGGAATCCTGAAGAAGAATAGCACGAGCAGAAAATTGACGTCACTATAAGCTTCAAGTCATGGCATCGCAGTAACGAATTTGATGTTTTACGTCACTCATCCGAGCGGCACGCAGTCTTTTCCAGGGCTGTCGATATATAGGACTATCGATGAAATTAGGAAGTGGCTCCCAAACTTGCCAATGATGAATTAATTATTATTTAAAAAGTCGACATGGTTCAACGCTTGATTACGAACTCATTCAACATCTCCCTTTAATCTGTAAAGTATCTGGTGTAAAAAAAAAAAACACAAATTAAGGACACAAATGCGGCTCAACCGATTTTTGTGAAACATTTTCTTGTAAACGTAACCTAATTAAAAAAAAAAATAAAAATCCTTCGGGAGAATTCACCAAGGGTAAATATCCCAGTTTCAAGCTTGTCTGTCCTCATATGCGGGCTCTAGTCGCTATCACACACACACACACACACACACACACACACACACACACACACACACACACACACACACACACACACACACACACACATATATATATATACACAAACAAACACACTTGGCGTTTGGTGCCAAATGTACGTTCTCTAGCAAAGTTCCTAAGTTCCGGAGAAAGACATGGGTTATAAGCGAGACCTGATGCATCCTTTTTGAGGATGTAGATGATCGTCTTGCTCTATACTTGTGTATTTCTCTGTGGGCTGGCGATTGGGTGCCTGATAGGCGGTGTGGGGGGGGGGGGCGGCTCTTTGTTTGTCCAGCGCTGAGTAATTCCCCTTGGTCTTTATACAGTTCTGCCAGCGCTAGCCTCACCTATTTGGTTTGTGAGTTCTCTAGCAAGACGTGACATTTTTATCTTGTTACTTCTTTGCCAGAATTTGGGGCCCGCCCGCCCAGCACATCGTGTGCATTCTAAGGAACCCGTTCCAACCAGCCCCATTTCATAATCTATATGATTAATCTATATGATCTCCGCTACCTTTTGTCTTTGACCTAATTCTGATGTTGAAATATCACCTTTTGAAAAAATCTGACAATGCGCCACAGTGAATTCTAAAAAGGGCGCAGTGCACAAACGAAAAATTAATAGCTCCCATTAAAAAGCTCCCGTTCTGATATCGTTGTGTTTTTCAGACTTAATCCCTGAATCCACATTTTCAGTTATGTGGTACCCCAATATTACACAATTTAAATGTCTAACCTTTATTTACCTTGGGATGGCATATTTGGGAAATGCATATTTTAGCATAATTCTAAACATTCTTCTGGCATTTACCATGCTAAACATGTCAAAGTTATAATTTGTGTGTGTGTGTGTGTGTGTGTGTGTGTGTGTGTGTGTGTGTGTGTGTGTGTGTGTGTGTGTGTGTGTGTGTGTGTGTGTGTGTGTGTGTGTGTGTGTGTGTTTCAGGAAATGTGGAGAACTTTGAAAATATATTTGAGGGCACGACTCAAGAACCTGGACAGCACGCCGTCGCAATTTTCTACTCTATTTTTTCATACGGTGGTTGGTATGTAAACCTACCTCGACAAGTATGAAACAGTGCCTAACATGAACAGTTCCCGTGAAAATGGAAAAATGTTTTCCCAATTCCTTCTGTGCAGTAATATAGAGCTACTTTACTGAGCCTTATTTCCGGTACAAAAATGTCAGTCCTGATGAAAACGAAAACATGCCGAGAAAATGTTATTTTTGACCCTTCTGCCTCTTATTTTCTGCATTTATTTTTGTGATCTTTTTAAAAAAAATAACCAATCTTCTCATGAAGGGCAGTTTTCGGAGATCAAGCAATTTCCTGGAGAGGTATCTTGTTCTTACAATGAAACAAAAAGAGCGACTTAATATGAAACAGCGTTTCTATTTAGATCAGTGTTTCATATAGAGCAGTGTTTGTCTGGGGAGCTGGGATGCTCAGTGGTTCCACTCTTGTCCGAAAGATCCCGGGTTCGAATCCAACTATAGTCAAAATTTGTTCAGACCCTATTTCGGTGCCCCGTCTTTGTGCACAAAAGACGTTAAAGCCCTATACGTGTGTGTATAATATCGGAAACCATCCAGCCACTTTGTCAGATGATACTTTTTTCTCAATACAGAGTACCCCACACCAGGTTCATGTCACTTTCGTCAAGGCGAACGTCACAACAGCTACATTTACTATGTATTGGCAATGTCGCTGTAAACATTAAAACGATTTGATCTAAATGGCAAAATGTGATATTTTGTGACGAATCAATGTTGCACTCCAGAACCTTTTCACTGCCTTAAAGGCCAAGGTCACATCTGCCATATTTATTGTGTGCAGATTTGTGTGCTAGGCAATATCTAAAAAAACATTTTGTATATTCGATCCAAATTTTAGATAATAGTATTTTACCACATCATGCATTACCATCAATCTTAACTGCGCCTCTATCTCAAGGTCAAGGTCAAAGTTGCCATATTTGTTTTGCAGATTATTGTATAGTGAATATCTCTGAAACCGCTGTACTCATTTGCTGTTTTGTAGGTATTTTATTTAAAGACAATGATGCCTTACCCTCATATGTGATGTCTTTAACAGAATGAATTCACGGCCTGTAAGGTGAAGGTCGCAGAAGCCATATTTGTGTGAGCCTTTGTGCAGACAATATTTCTGAAAGCACATGCCCGATTTTTTCCTAATTTTTGTTTGATATTTTGACTAAATCTTACTAACGCATATTACTAGCTATCGATAATACGAAAAAAAAAAAAATAAAAAAAATAAAAAAATAATACGATAATATAATAAAAACCCACCTGAAATCTCGGTTTTAGAGTTGGAATACGGCTAATGTATTCAACATACGTCCGTCCTGTTGATATAATAGCACGAACTAATTACTCTTCGGCTTTGTTAGGCTGAGCAGCGCTATTAAAACTCCTCGCGAACGCACGGAACTCGTGAATACAACTAATTACTCTTCGGCTTTGTTAGGCTGAGCAGCGCTATTAAAACTCCTCGCGAACGCACGGAACTCGTGAATACACGAAATATTTCTCACCCCAAAAATACGTAAAACGCAGACTTGACAGCTCAACGCAGAATTTTTTATGTGAACTTCATCACACCTATGATATAATCTCTGTCAAACCCTGGTTTCGGATTGATTCTTCCGGTGACGTTTTTGCTTAAGTGGGTCTCCTCCCCTAAGCGTGCAATATCCTCAGTCAACGAGTGCTGCTCTTGTCATTTGTTTCCCAACTGACTGCCCCCGGGTTTATTTTAAACCCATGCAGGAGCTCTGGGAATGACCTGTAAGTTCCCCATGGTCTCAGCCCTGCACCAGACACAAAGCCTACTTCCCCCTACTTTCTAACATTCTTTATTGCTGTTTGATAACATTGGACATATACTCGTTTTGTGTGTGTGTGTGTTTAAAAAAAAAAAAAAGACGCTGCATCCTTAAAACTTCATACTTGTATGAAATATAGCCACGGATTTGGAAAGGCCAGCCGTTTTTGGGCACCGAACATTTAAATTGAGATTGACTTGTCCTCGCGGATTTTGATTATCCACCGTCACACAAAATACAGTGTCATGGCCACAACCGTTCCTTTTCAAAATCTGTTATGGACATTAGCACTGAGAGAGAGCGAGATAGTGGTGGGCAGTGGGCAGATGTTCACATCTGCACGGGACATAGACGACCCCGCCCTCCACAAGTCGCCTGCTGCCTTGCAGGCCTGGCCGCTTGGCTGCGGAAAGGCTAAGGGAGGAAACCCCTGACATCAAAGCCCCCGTGTCTCCGGGGAAGGCTTTTGAGCCAGAGACTAGGACAAGGACAGTCTGATATAAAACCTACGACCCGAGGACCTCAATGCCATCGTCCCAGCTTGCTAGGCCATGGCAGATGAACCAAGGGTTTAAAGGGTGGGGCCAGTACTGCGCACACTGCACTCCACCGAAAAGCTCCACCGCGCAGGCTTTAGGAAACGTCCACGGACCATGACACTGACCATTCCAAGTCCTGTAGCGACGGGCGAGGGGCGAAACGGCAGGTGAAAGATAATAATAATAATAATAATGGGTACTTATATAGCGCTTAATCTTACTCAAAAGCTCTAAGCGCTTTACAATCTGTACACAAAAATAAAATACAATGACATATGCACATAACAAACAAAGCACAATGCCCGAACACACCACTTTTACAATAAACTAAACAACAATACATACATAATAATTTATATTCTAATTAACATTCAGTCTAAACAAGGAGGATTGCAGAACTACAACTAATGCATCAAACACTGGCAGTCATTCAAAGTAAAGCTTGAAGAGGTGAGTTTTCAACGACCTCCTAAAGTCAGAGACAGACTCACTGTTTCTGACCTCAAGAGGAAGTGTATTCCATAACACTGGGGCTTGATAAACAAAAGTGCGCTGACCAAATGTTTTAGTTTTGACAGAAGGTACACACAGCTTCCGTTTATCAGAAGAGGAGCGGAGCTCACGAGAGGGTGTATACACATGCAGCAAAGAGGACAAGTATTCTGGGCTGGTGCCTGAAAGGCAGTTAAAACAGATTGACATAACTTTGTATTGAATACGTGAGGACACAGGTAGCCAGTGAAGGGACTTCAAGATGGGTGTGACATGCTCAGTCTTACGGACTCTCACAACAAGCCGGGCTGCATTGTTCTGAATTTTTTGGAGGCGATCAATGAGATACTGAGGGCAGCCACAAAGCAAAGAGTTACAATAATCTAGCTTGGACAGCACAAATGCACAAACTAGTGTTTTAGTGGCTTCCACGGTCAGCAGGTGACGAACTGAACTAATACGACGAAGTTCCAGATAAGTGGATCTACACACTGCACTGACATGCTGTGACATAGATAACTCGCTGTCAAGTGTAACACCCAGGTTTCTCACACTCGCAGAGAAGCCAATGAGTGTTCCATCCACAGACAATGATGATGGTAAAGGCAGGGACGAAGATAATCTTGGATTAGCTACCAACATTGCTTCAGTTTTGCCATCATTTAACATCAGTTTGTTGGTGGTCATCCATGATTTGACATGGTCAATGCACTGGCTTATACTTTGGACGGCATTCACAGCTCGCTCGACAGTATCACTTTTGTACATCTGCGTATCATCTGCAAATGCATGATGGGAAATGGAGCGACTACAAATCAGGTCACTGACTACAAAGATGTCACTGGAAGCCGCAGTCTCAAACCTGCATGCAGGCGGTTCAGGATATTGGTCGCCTGATGTTGACCTGGGGATGACAACATCACTCGGCACACCCTGAACGACCAAGCAGCCTTCTCTAGGGACAGCACTGCTTGCTCCACACGGAGAGGGGCCTAGAAAAGATGGCCTAACCAAAGCTCATCCCCTCGCAACCCCAGTTGGCTAGCCGCGGTCAACGGGCATCTTCTCCTGCGGTCCAAAAACAAGAAAGAATAACGGATCCACTCTCATGACGACCACGACCGGACTTAACGTAGCATGCTGGAACGTCCGAACCATGCTCGACAAAGCAGACAGCAGACGCCCTGAACGTCGCTCCGCCCTCATTGCCCATGAATTGCGGAGGTTAAACATCGACATCGCCGCGCTCAGCGAAGTACGCCTTCCGGACGAAGGCAGCCTCCAAGAACTTGGTGCTGGGTACACCCTCTACTGGTCAGGCAGGCTTGCATCAGAAAGACGGCTTTCAGGCGTGGGTTTCATGGTCAAGACATCCATTGCGACTAAGCTGGAAAACCTACCAACGGGCCACTCAGACCGCATCATGTCCATGCGCCTCCCACTGAGACACCAGCAGCACGTCACCCTTCTCAGTGTGTACTCCCCAACCCTCCTGGCAGAGCCTGCTGAAAAGGACAAGTTTTACACTGACCTGCGCAGCCTCCTACAGAGTACCCCTGCAGACGACAAAGTCATCATCCTTGGCGACTTCAACGCCAGAGTGGGCCAGGACTCTGAAGCCTGGAAAGGAGTCCTCGGCAAGCATGGCGTGGGGAACTGCAATGACAATGGCCGCCTACTGTTGGAGTTCTGTGCGGAGCAGCAACTGGTCATCACCAACACTACTTTTCAGCAAAAGGACAGTCGAAAGACCACCTGGATGCATCCTCGCTCCAAACACTGGCACCTTATCGACTATGTCCTAGTGCGTCAGAGGGACCGCAGTGACGTCCTCCTCACCAGAGTGATGCCCAGCGCAGAGTGCCACACTGACCACCGCCTTGTCCGCTGCAAACTCAGGCTCCACTTCAAGCCAAAACCCAAGAAATGGGGGCCCCCCAAGAAAAAGCTTGATGTTGCCAGCCTTCAGCGTGACGATGTGAAAGCTGCCTTTCAGACAGATTTACAGCGCAGGCTCAAAGACACAGCGGACCCAGTAGACTCCTCCCCTGAAACACTTTGGGAACAACTGAAAACTGCTATTGCAAAATCCTCTGCAGAAGTCTTGGGTTTCGCCAGAAAGAAGAACAAAGACTGGTTTGACGAAAACGATGTAGAGATCCAGGAACACCTAGCAAAAAAAAGAGCCGCCCATCAGGCCCACCTAGCCCAGCCTTCCTGCCCTGTGAAGAAGTCTGCCTTCCGCCTCGTCTGCAGCAGTCTCCAGCGCAAGCTCAGAGATCTCCAGAATGAGTGGTGGACCAGGCTTGCACAGAGGACCCAGCTTTGTGCTGACAATGGTGACTACAGGGGCTTCTACGAAGCACTGAAAGCAGTGTATGGCCCCAGGCACCTGGTACAAAGTCCCCTGCGAAGCGCGAATGGCCAGGCACTCCTCACAGATAATACCTCCATCTTGAACCGCTGGTCGGAATACTTTCAGAGCCTCTTCAGCGCTGAGCGCACTGTTCAAGAAGCAGTCATCCTACAAATCCCACACCTCCCAGTAAAGGTTGAATTGGACGAACCGCCCACCGCTGAAGAGACCCTCACAGCCATCCACCAGCTCAAGAGTGGCAAAGCAGCAGGCATTGATGGAATACCGCCAGAGATCTGGAAACATGGAGGCACAGCACTGCACAACAAGCTCCATGACTTCTTTCTCTGCTGCTGGGAGGAAGGAACACTACCAAAAGATCTCCGTGATGCAGTCGTTATCACCCTGTACAAGAACAAAGGCGAGAAGTCTGACTGTTCCAACTATCGGGGAATTACCCTGCTGTCCATTGCTGGGAAAATCCTTGCAAGGCTGCTCCTGAATCGGCTGGTACCTGCCATCGCTGAAGACCAACTCCCAGAGGGCCAGTGTGGCTTCAGAACAAACAGGAGCACCACCGATATGGTCTTTGTGCTGAGACAGCTACAGGAGAAGTGCCGCGAACAGAACAAAGGGCTGTACGTAACATTTGTCGACCTAACAAAAGCGTTCGACACTGTGAGCAGGCAAGGCATGTGGCAGATCCTGGAGCGGCTTGGCTGTCCCCCAAAGTTCCTCAACATGATTGTCCAGCTACACGAGGACCAGCAAGGCCAGGTCAGACTCAACAATGACCTCTCAGAACCATTCCCTATTCTCAACGGCGTAAAGCAGGGCTGCGTGCTGGCACCGACCCTCTTCACCATCTTTTTTAGCATGATGTTGAAGCAGGCCACAGTGGACCTCGATGATGACGATGCAGTGTACATCAGGTACCGTCTCGATGGCAGCCTGTTCAACCTCAGACGACTGCAGGCCCACACGAAAACCCTAGACCAACTGATTCGTGAGCTGCTTTTTGCTGATGATGCTGCCCTCGTTGCACACACAGAGAGAGCCCTGCAGCGCATCACGTCTTGCTTTGCAGATGCTGCCCAGCTCTTTGGACTCGAGGTCAGTCTGAAAAAGACAGAGGTCCTCCATCAGCCGGCACCCAAGACAGTGTATCGCCCTCCTCACATCACCATTGGCGAGTCTGAACTAAAGTCAGTGCACCAGTTTACTTACCTTGGCTGCATTATCACGTCGGACGCCAAGCTGGACAAGGAGCTTGACAGCAGGCTGGCAAAAGCGAACAGCGCTTTCGGGCGACTTTTCAAGCGGGTGTGGCACAATCAACAGCTGAAAACAGGCACCAAGATCAGCGTGTACAGAGCTGTGGTCCTCACCACCCTGCTGTATGGTTCCGAGTCCTGGGCCCTCTACCGCAGCCAACTACGACTCCTCGAACGCTTCCACCAGCGCTGCCTGCGTACCATCCTGGGCATTCACTGGAGTGACTATGTCACCAACGTCGAGGTCCTTGAACAGGCTGAAACTGTGAGCATCAAGGCTTTGCTGCTGCGGACACAGCTCCGCTGGGCGGGGCATGTCTCCAGGATGGAGGATCATCGCCTACCAAAGATCACCCTGTTCGGCGAGCTTGCTACTGGACACCGTGACAGAGGGGCACCAAAGAAGAGATACAAAGACTGTCTCAAGAAGTCACTTAGTGCCTGCCAAATCGACCACCACCAGTGGTCTTCGCTTGCTGCGGACCGTGACACCTGGCGCTCCACCATTTACAAGGCAGCTGTCTCCTTTGAGGACTCTCACAGAGCTAGCCTTAAGGACAAGCGGCTCAGGAGAAAAAGCAGAGATGCCGCAGCTCAGAACCCTGGCCATACCTTCCCCTGCAGCCACTGCGGTCGAACCTGCCTGTCTCGGATTGGCCTCCGCAGCCACGAACAAGCCTGCAGACGTCGTGGGCAACTCCTATAAAATCTTCGTTCGCGAAGTCAAGCCAAGCCAAGAACACCCATAATTAAAACCTCGTATCTCTTTACACTTTTTCTCATTTACTGTTCTGAAGGCAACCGGCGTCCTCTTGTAACATGTTACCAAGGTAACATGTGATAAGTAGACTCCCTTGTTGCATGTTACGTTGACAACGATACTCTTTGATTAAAACGTTCTGGCCAGTTAGTCTCCAGACTCGAGTTTGCACTGCCGTGAACCTATAGGGAGCATGAGGATCGCGCCATTCTACGCCGCAGAGCCGGGACGATCGTCGAATCCCGCGTGTTGACAACCATGGCTGTTTTGGTGGTCGCGATTTTATCCCGGGTGCGTAAACATAGCAGCATAGAGGCCATACCCACCAAGATACATACAGATTCTTATGACCGCGCCTACTCCTAGAGCATATGTGACTCTCGTAGATGTCGACGTTTTGCCTGTGTTCTTTTCATCACCACAGCCCGATTAATCTACGTAAACATAGCAGCATGAAGGTAATACGATATATTTACCTTCTCACAAGCCCCCGCACTCTGCGCGGAACTCATGAAGATCTATGCCTCTTGGGAGTTTGTCTATGGTTATAGGCGAACATTGCTAAACAGTGCTAAACATCCGTCTGATGTAAAGACAAGAATATATTTCTCCTCGTGAAAGTATGAGGCAACGGTGGAATGAATTTTTCTTGACAGGTTCATTTGTGCACATCAGACAGAACAGAGAACATTCTGCCGTACCATCTGACGGCACTTCCGTTGAAAGCGGCCTTCAATGCTGGCTCTAGCCTTGTACTGCAGCTCCCAGTCCAGTTAATTCTCAATTTAACAGCCCAGTCCAAGCCCATTGCCAGTATATATTTTAAATTTATAACCTGGCTTTTAAATTTATGAGTTTTCAGAAATATATGTGCCTCAGCAAATTCAAGTATATTCCGTAGTGAACCCCACTCTGTCTTTATCAGAACAAAAGAGGGGGGGGGGGGGGGGGGGGAGAAGTGTGTTCTTTTATATTGATGTACGGTTACTGATAAACAAAAGAAACGGCTTAAACTCACTGCAAACCACAATAGCGCATCTCTCCCCCTTTCCCCACCTAAGCCTGGAAATTAAATTTGTGTGAAATGAAAAAGCAAAACTTAGGCACAGATTCTTATGAGTTACGGTCCTGTAACTTGCATGGCATACTTTTGAGGATCTATGCCTTTTCTCATCTGTAGAAAGGACCACTATCATCACACTGTCCGTGATAGACTCAATGATAACACCTCCTGTCTGGACATAGATCCGCATGGCGCCCGCAGATGCGAAAGCTAATGAGAATCCTGACTCTTGCCTGGCTCTATCATTATGCTTGTCCTTACATACAAGAAGCTGCGAGCTGATTCAGTGACTGCCTTCCATAGTGTATTATTCGCGATGACAGCAATTATAAACGGTGGGAAAAGGGGACAGAAACCGAGAAGAGCGCGAGCTCACATTCCATCGAATCAAAATGATTATACTTTTCGGAGTCTGAGTTAGAACATTTCTCAGTACAAAGAGTCACAAAACCTAAGCCTAACTCGTAATACAACAAATAATCTCTAGTATGGTCTAAATGACTGTTATTATTATTAGTAGTAGTAGTATTTTTGGGGCGGGCTTCACAGTACTTGTTGGTTGTAAATAGGACACTTAGCATGATACCGTGAATAAAAGAAAAGAATTCGAAGCATCACTAACAAATATTAGGTTGCAACATATCAGGAAAAATGGTGAAGGAAAATAAGTCTCGTTGCATTAAGTCGTTTGTTGATTATGCAGTAGGTACACAACAGACATAAAAGTTTCTCAAACTCATAAAAGCTATTCTAATGCTTCAAGGAGCACCGAGCGCAATAAGTAGTTTATTATCTATTGACCTGCTTTGGCATCTTAATATGAATTTTTGTTATACTTGAACTGGTGTGGTGGTTTATAATCGCGAATCGCTGTGTGTGTCGTTATACGTATCACAACACTGCATGGCCACATCTAGACAAGGCCAATGACACCAGTAGACAATAAACATCATCCATGTAAGATAATTGCCGTTTGACATTTAAACTTTCTCCATTTATCTTTAAAGATTGTAATCCCTTATCCAATCCAACCCAAGCCCATTTGTAAAGCGAAATGATTGAGGCGCTAAAACGAGTAAAAGACGGAATATGAAAGTGAGGGGGGAAAGCGAAGTCATGTAATATGTGAAATGATACATCATTACATGAATACATTATATTCATGCAATTATGTCTAATTTCATTGTTTGGTAAACGCTTTTAATAGTTTACCAGTTTAAAATCATATGACCACAATTTAAATTTTTTTTTTTTTTACTTTTTTCTCAACAGGCAAGTCATGACATCCCTTATGGAGGAAGTGAAAAATCCAGCACGGTAAGCAAAGTCAAAGAATCTTTAAAATGCTTATACACTGTCTGCCAAGTGACTATGCCAGACCTGCCCAAACGAATCAATCAGTCTTTGTTTGTATTCTGGGCAGTGGGCAGATGTTCACATCTGCACGGGACATAGACGACCCCGCCCTCCACAAGTCCCCTGCTGCCTTGCAGGACTGGCCGCTTGGCTGCGGAAAGGCTAAGGGAGGAAACCCCTGACATCAAAGCCCCCGTGTCTCCGGGGAAGGCTTTTGAGCCAGAGACTAAGACAAGGACAGTCTGATATAAAACCTACGACCCGAGGACCTCGATGCCACCGTCCTAGCGTGCTAGGCCATGGCAGACGAACCAAGGGTTTAAAGGGTGGGGCCAGTACTGCGCACACTGCACTTCACCAAAAAGCTCCACCGCGCAGGCTTTAGGAAACGCCCACGGACCTCCTGCAGACGACGTGGGCAAGCCCTATAGAATCTTCGTTCGCGAAGAGCAGAAACCTGTCAACATTGCCAGCACATACCAAAACCATAACGTTACAGTTCATCATGAACACGTGACCCAACAGTCTTTACCACTATTTTGTAAAGCTAGCAACATTTTGTACGCTTTAGAAGGGTCTGTTAAACAGACGAAACCAATACCTTAGACAGCTAACCCTGGCATAGATGTATAGTGGATATCGGCCGCTTTCGCCATAAACAAGGTGTACGTGGACTTACATTAATCATCTTTTTGAGTGTAAAGATATGTAATTTCTAACTCTCTTTGTGCCTGTACAGACCCCATACCTCTGAAGCGTACAACAATTTGGGCTTAATCTGGCAATCAGCTTGAAAAATATGGTTGGGGAAAAGTCCCCAGTCTTCCACAAGATGTTAAATATTTCTATAGTGCCCCTCCGTGCTCAAATATCACAAAAAGCTCTGGAAAATGACAGTCGGGTAGAAAAATACAATCTTAAATATTTATAAGCATTAACTACTGACACTTGTGTACCTTTAATAAGCCACTTCTCTTTGCGTGCTAAGTACCCTCCTTTACGAAAGACAACAATGTTTGACTTGGCCAGGTTAACAGATAAGTCCATAACATCAGCATTTTTAATCAAAATATCAAGCTGATTTTGCAGACCACGTCACGGTCACATCAGAGGCATGTTTAAAGACTTCAGGAAGACCATCAGGACCAAAGGCTTTATTCTTTTTTAGGTGCTTGATGGCCTCATTCACTTCTCTACTGAAATATCTGCGTCTAAGTTATCATCTGTTGAACTACTGAATAAATTATCATCCCCATTTGAATCGTCAATTTGATCTGCACTTTCTTGAAGTGTACAAACCTTCTTTTTTTCACAAAACCCGTTCGGTCAGCAGAAAGGCCAAATCCTTGAAACCTCACGCTTTTTACATTCTTTATCAAACCAGTCACGAATACGGATTTTTTTCTGCATACAGGCAGCAGCACGGCTAAAGACCTGGAAAAAAAAAAACATGTGAACGGAAGAATCAATATATGTAGTGATCATGCTTTCTGCACCCTGCATGAGTTGACCTACTTCTGCTGAGTGCAGTGCATCACGAAATTGGCCGAGCAAGTCATCCGACCATTTCAGTTTGTGCACTGAACTGGACATGATGAAATAATCGATGACACTACAACCTTTCTGGGAAATGAAAATATAGTAGCCAGGTATATCTCCGTCACATGCCCCAACTGTAGCAAGGAAGTACCATAGGCATTTACAACGTTGTCCTTTGACTGTCTATGGTAAACATCACAGGTGTAATCAGTTTTCATACCAGTATCCACCTGGCAACCAGGAGATGTCAGGTCGATACTGGCAGGACTGTTAGCAGCTGTTCTAGTGTTAAGATCACCACAAATTATAAACTGAGCTTCCGGCAGTTTCTGTATAATATCCAGCATCACTCACTCTAGCAGTTATAAATGTCCAAATCTTCGTCCTGGGAACGTAGCCGGAGACAAAAAACAAAACATGTCTACCGGCCGCCAGGGGAGGCCACCCTGCGCGAAAGAGAGAGAGAGAGAGAGAGAGAGAGAGAGAGAGAGAGAGAGAGAGAGAGAGAGAGAGAGAGAGAGAGAGAGAGAGAGAGAGTGTAGTAGTGATAACCAGAAGTGCTACTCTGCAGATTCAGATTCAGAAAACTATATATATATAAAATTTTTCATGAAATTCTGAGAATGCTGTGCTAAAGCCATGGAATTCCAGGCTGGTAAGCTTGCACTGTGTCATCATGACATCAGCTGTCCTTTTTATGACTGCATCGCTCACAATATCTTTTGAGCCTTGCACTGAACACCTACTACATAGAGGATTAGGGACCAGGCGCCCCGCCATCCGCTGGAGAATATCCAGTCCTCCCTTAACCCCCCTCTCCCCGAGGGGGAATGCTAGAAAATATTCCCAAACATATTGGACCTGCTGAGTAGATTTAAAGTTTTTGCCGCATACGACCGGTTTCGCCCCAAAGTACTGCGTAACCTGAAATTGCAAACACAACGCATATACTAGAAGCCGCCTCCAGAATTTACTGGTAGCACCACTAGTACAGCGCGGATTGCACGAACAGGATTACGCACTGTGAATACAAACTCGCTAAACTGCATCTTTTCTGTTGCGTTGTCTTTAAATTACAACCCGTTGAACGCAACACCCCCGAAATAAAAAATTACAAGGTAACATTTTCATCTTTATCACGCACTGTGCGCGTTTAATTTAGAGCTTTGTAAATCTGATTGCATCATTTAAAAGGGAATTCATTTATCTCCCAATGCTGCATATGATTTTTAATTTGAAAGAAAACTGTTGCTGTTGTGGTCTGAATAAGACGAGCACCCCCTAGGAAATCACTTTGTACCAGTTTCAGACGCATGTCGCTAATTCGTCAGCCTGTGATTTACATTCCGATTACTATCTTGAAAAGGTGAATCATTTCTCTTTCAAATGCAATCAAAAACATTTATTTTGAGCGAGAATTGTGGATTTTATTGCAAGAAAAGCTCAGCTACCTTCTTTACCCAAAATGTCAATTGATAGAGCAATTTACATTTGTTTGTCTCTTCTAAGAAGAGAATGCACACGATTTTTAAGAAATTCAAAACATCAGATGACCTAGAGACATCAGAGCTGCTGTACCGACTGTTTGGAAAGATCTAGGAGGTAGAGGTGATGCCGGCTGACTGGAAGGAGGGGTATGTAATCAAAAAGGGCGGCACTGATGCATGTCAGAGCACGAATCGGTAAAGCAAGAGCAGCCTTTCTCCAGTTGAAATAAGTGTGGAGTTCCAGAGCTGTCACAACACACCAAAGTCCGGATTTTCAACTCCAACGTAAAAGCAGTTCTCCTATATGGAGCAGAGACTTGGAGATTGACAAAAACCAGTCAGCAGAGTACAGATCTTTATAAACAGTTTTAAAAGAATTTTGAAAATCCACTGGCCAGAGAAGGTCAGCAACGCCAGACTCTGGGAGAGAACAGAGCAGATAACAGCAGAGAAGAAGCAAAATACAGTGGACACTGTGGACACAGCTTGACGACCTCGAGTTTGCAGACGACTTGGCGTTACTGTCCTACACTCATCAACAAATGCAGGACAATAACACGAGGCTTGCTGATCTCGGGAGCATCATCGGAAAAAAAAGGCGGCACTGATGC
This sequence comes from Semisulcospira habei, assembly GCA_036245525.1. NCBI lineage: Eukaryota > Metazoa > Mollusca > Gastropoda > Semisulcospiridae > Semisulcospira > Semisulcospira habei. The sequence goes on along the minus strand of BTPG01000002.1, from coordinate 187,908,675 downwards.
AGATGTCAGAGCACGAATCGGTAAAGCCTTTCTTCAGTTGAAAAATGGAGTTGTAGAGAGCTGTCACAACACATCCGGATTTTCAACTCAAACGTAAAAGCAGTTCTCCTCCACCTCCTCCAACGGGGTTTGCACTGGTTCTTCCTTGACTTGGAGGTTGACAAAAACCACAGTCAACAGAGTACAGATGAAGAATCTTTAAAATCCACTGGCCAGAGAAAATCAGCAACGTCAGACTCAGCAGATAACAGCAGAGAATGAAATTGGGCGAAGAAGATGGGGATGGAGTGGTCACAGTATGAGAAAACCAGTTTCCAGTATCACTAGGCAGGCATTGTCATGGAATCTCCATGCATGCCGGAGAAACGCTTTTCAATATTTTACAGGTGTATAAAGAAGATGGGGTAAGAAGCCAAAAATCAAAAACAGTTTCACACTGGGTTCTGAAACTGAACATGCTGTTAGTGTATTAGTTAGCCAAAGTGTGAAAATTACAACTCACTCATTCCAGAGACATAGTCTAGTGTGTCACCAGTAAATAATCCAGAAAAAAAAGGCACAACAGAAAAGTTTCTTCTTCACACATAAAAGTTTTTACACCAAAATCCGCCGTGTTTTGTTTTTTGGCACATGGGGACGTTTTGTATTAGAGCTTCTGATTCGTTGAAACAAGAAAAGTCACTCTACAAGTAAAGAAATGAGTGCTTGACATATTATAGACCATACTGCCGGTATTGGCAATGGGAAACTAGGCCAGCGCACATATGTGTGCGTCCCGTCGGCAACGGAGCTTTGCTTGGGGCACACATATGTGTGTTCCGTCGTCAAAAGGTTAACCAGCAAGTACACAGTTTCATCAACAAGCGCTTTAAGAATCATGTAGTTTCCTTCAGGGTCATTATAGGTGTTTAAAACCCAAATTATTGTTAATTAGAACTGCCAGACCCTTTTCATTTGATGCATAAGAATTAAAAAATACTTGATAGCCCCATTTCGCCCTGATGATACGCTCTTGTTTCTCCGTGTGTTTCTTGTAGGAGGCATATGCTATTTTCTTTTTCTCTCAAAAGATGCAACACATCCCATTTCTTCGGATCTCCGAGGCCTCTTCAATTCATGCTACAAAACGATACTCTCCTATCCATAAAATATATGAAAAGTACAGGCATGCATTCCACATAGTGGGCTATAGTAAGCCCTTAGCCACTTTCTATCAACATAGACAAGAACAATACATTCATTCATTCATTCATTCAGTCCTCTCTGCGCCGTCTGGTGCTTGAGGCGACGGCAAGGGAGCGCCAATTTTGTCTGTCAGCTGCTATTTTGGGTGCTGTTTGCAGAGTAAGGCCTCTGTTCTTGAGCTCTCGCTCCACGGTTCGGCGCCACGTCTCCTTTGGTCGCCCACGGTTTCTCTTCCCCTGTGGTGTCCATCTCAGTGCCACCCTTGGTAATGAGTCAGGCGACATTCTGCAAACGTGGCCTAGCCATCTCCATCTCCGTGTGGCGATGGTTTCAGCGATGCTGTCTGCGCCTGCTCTCTTCCGTAGTTCCTCGTTTGTAATCATGTTTGGCCAGAAGACCTTCATGATCCGTCGCAGGCACTTGTTCTGGAAGACATCCAGCTTGCGTTCCGTAGCGGTAGTGGATTTCCAGCATTCTGACCCATATAGAAGGACACTCAGCACGTTGCTCTTAAAAATACGGAGCTTGGTGTGGATGCTCAGGCTTGTGGTCCTCCAGATGGGTTTCAGCATTGCGAAGGCTTGGTTGGCTTTGCTGATTCTTGTGGTGATCTCCCTTGTGCAGTCTCCATCTGTGGTAACCTTGCTGCCCAGGTACGTGAACTCGTCCACCTCTTGCAGAGGTTGGTCATTGATGGTGATTGGGTCGCCCACTATGGTGTTCTTCCTCATGACTTGAGTCTTCCTAATGTTGACCCCGAGACCTATGGAGCTTGCTGACTGTGTCAACTGTTGTGTCTTCTGTTGCATGTCCTGGTTTCTGCTTGCCAGCAGCCCGATATCATCGGCGTAGTCGAGGTCATCCAGCATTGAGGTCAGCGTCCACTGAATTCCCTGCCTCCTTCCCTCTGTGGTGCGGCGCATGATCCAATCAATTGCCATTGAGAATAGGATTGGCGAAAGAATACATCCTTGTTTCACTCCGGTTTCCACCTTAAACGGTTCGGTGAGCTGGTTGTTGTGGACGACTCTGCACTCAAAATTCTTGTACAGGGACCTGATGACGTTGACAAGTTTCTGGGGGATTCCATAGTATCGCAGGATTTTCCAAAGGGAGTCTCGATGCAGACTGTCGAAGGCCTTCTCAAAGTCTACAAAGACCACATAGAGGGATCCATTCCATTCGTTAGACTGCTCAAGGATCTGTCTCAGTACGAAAATATGGTCAATGCAGGACTTGCCTTTCCTAAAACCTGCCTGCTCCCGGCGAAGGATGCCATTCACTGCTGTCGTAATGCGTTCAAGGAGAATGCGGCTGAAGATCTTGCTGGTGAGGGATAGTAAGGTGATGCCTCGCCAGTTGTTACAGTTCCCCAGGTCTCCTTTCTTCGGAAGTTTGACGATGGTGCCGGTCTTCCAATCGCTCGGCGCTTCCTCAGTGTCCCAGATCTTTTGAAAAATCTGACAAAGAAGCTGCGGCGTTACCGTATCTTCTACTTTCAGCATCTCGGGGCACACTCCGTCATCGCCAGGTGCCTTCCCGTTCTTCAGCTTTTGAATGGCCTGCTTGACTTCCGCAATAGTAATGTTGCCGAGGTTAATGTCCAGGTCCTCCTCCGCTTCAGGAATGTCAGTGAGGGTTGGTGGGTCTGAGCGGTTCAGGATGGACTCGAAGTGTTGCTTCCATCTCTTCAGCTTCTCTTCCTCTACTGTGACATGAGTTCCATCTTCAGCTCTCACTGGAAGGTCGTGGTGTTGCCCGTAATCGCCCTTCAGCTTCTTGGTGTTCTGGTACACTGTCTTCATGTCTCTCTGTTTTGCAGCTGCCTCCGCTTCTTCTGCCAGCCTTTCTGTGTACATTCTCTTGTCTCTTCTCGCTGATGTCTTCACCGCTTGATCTTTCTCTCTGTATTCTCTTGATATTCTTTCCTTCAGTCTTGGTGATTTGGTATCCAAAAGTTTCTTCTTGATCTGTCTTCTCTCTTCTATGCGAGCCCACGTGTCTTCCGAGATCCACTCTGTCTTCCTGCTCTTTCTGTATCCTAAAACTTCCCCTCCTGTTTCCTTCATGGCTCTGTTGAAATCTTCAATAGTCAGCGCTGTCTCATCTTCCAAAACACTAAATCTATTCCTGAGGGCCAACCTAAACTCTTCTTTCACTTTTGGGTCTTTCAACTTGGCCACGTCGTAGCGCCGATTTCTGGTGTCTCCTATCTTTACTTTCCTAAGCTTCAATGTCACCTTCCCCACCAGAAGACTATGGTCGCTGCCAATGTCAGCATGTCGCATCACTCGCACATCCTGCAGAGAGTGCCTCCAGCGACCATTAATGATGATGTGGTCGATCTGGTTCTGGGTCTTGCCGTCTGGTGATTTCCATGTGAGTTTGTGGATCTCCCTATGCGCAAACAGGGTCCCTCCTATGACCAAGTCATTCTCCTCGCAGAAATTGACCAGCCTCTCCCCGTTGTCGTTGATCACACCCGCTCCATGTCGTCCCATGGTCCTCTTTCTGTCTTCATTGTCGCAGCCGACCTTAGCGTTGAAGTCACCGATCAGCATCAGCACGTCATGTCGAGGGATGTCTTCCAAAACAGCTTGGAGGGCGTCGTAGAATGCATCCTTATCCTCTTCTTCCGCGTCGTCTATCGGTGCGTAGCCCACAACAATAGACAGCTTTGCGTATTTGGAATTCATCCTGACGTACAGCAGGCGCTCGTTCACAGGTTTCCACTGTAGAACGGTGTTGGCCTTGCTCTTATTGATGATGACAGCAACTCCTTCTCGGTGTTCGTTGTCTGTTCTTCCAGACCAGATGATGACTTCTCCGGAGCTCAACCTCTGTCTGCCAGCACCAGTCCATCTTGCTTCTGTTACTCCCATGAGGGTTAGTTTGTGGCGGTTCAGTTCACTTACTGCTTGCGCCAGCTTTCCAGTCTGGTAGAGCGTTCGCACGTTCCAGCATCCAATTCTGATCCATCGTTTTGGCGTCAGGAGTTCCGCTATCGGGGTGGAGACGTCCTTGCGGCTTTGGTCCCCATCCGTCATAAGTCCAGTTTCCTGGTCTGCTTCGCTCCCAGCGTCGGTTGTCGCTTTTTCCCTTGTTGTCGTTTCCGTAGCAAGTTTCTTTTTACAGGGTGGAGTCGCTAGCCCCACGCCTAACCCTCCTCCTTTATCCTGACTTGGGACAGGCAGTTAAGCCCCCAAAGGGGCCTCCCTGGTGGAGTTCAAGAACAATACAGCCTGAAAGTATATATGACAACCTGTCTCTCCCAACAGAAAAGACAATACAAAATCAAGGACAATATTTACAAAAACGCACAAGGAACACCAAAGAAAAAATAGAACACCACAAACCATTAAGAGGAAGTATACACAGAAACAACGAAAATTGGCAAAGTAGCCCAGTCCAGACACATCTGTCTGCCATGGACAATGTTCAAAATGGCGAGGGTATTGGAATATCTCAGATTGATTTGAAATATTATTGAGACTGACATCCTAATTAGCTATTGAAACACCATTAAATCAAAAGTACACACAAAATCACAGAAAATTATCAGTTTTGCAAATAGTCTGCCCCCAGCCGCTGACCAAACCTCAAGTACACCTTCATGTTGCCTCAGTCTGCTTAGGCGCTGGACGTTCAATTTTGTCAGGTCTTCGGAGTTTCCCACACTGATGTTTTCAGATTTCTCCGCTCTCAACACGGCAGCATGGTCTTTTCATGAGACAAGTCTGACGATGACGGGTCTGTCTCCCTCTCTACTTTCCCCAGTCTATGTAAGGCAGATATTTTCGTGCTGTAAATTTCTCTCAATTTCAGTTTCTCCTGTATGATCTTCATTTCCTCGTACTGCCTGCTTGTCTCACTACGAACGTCCCCTTTTACTCCATAGACTCTAACTGACTCTCTCCAGGAATACTGTTCGAGGTTGTTTAAGTGTTCACGTTAATTCATTACTACAGATCGCAAACTCTTAACCTCGTCTCTCAGCTCCTGGGTTTGTTTCAGCGTTTGATCGAGTGTTTTCCTCAAACTGGCATTTTCCTGCTGGAGATCGAAAATGACTCTATACCAGACAGCTTTTCGATCCTCTCATCTATCTGTTTGGACAAAAAAATCTGCAGTCTTCCATCTGTTTTGTGTGTGAGTTTGGAGCTGCCTGCAAAGTGTCCAGTTTGTCCAACAAAGCGCTAGAAGTATCGGACTGCATCGCACCGGGAGTATTGAAAGTTTCGTTCTCGAGTAAGAGAGTCCTTCTGACGTTTGCTTTCAGTTCTCACCTTGCTGCGACTGTCTCTCTCTTTCTGGCTCTGTCACTTCACTTGATTGGGACATATTACTGGTATCTGTATTGGTGCTTTTTCTTTTTCTTTCTCTTTTTGTCACCTTTTTTTGGTCATGATTATAGTTCTCACTCATGTTTCAACACCCGTGTTCGTGTATCGTGTATCAGTCACAGTCCGCCGGTGCTCACAGAATAAAAACTCACAGTCCACACAAGTACACGTTTTTGTATCCTATACACTTGTCACAAAATAATAAGTTATATCCACATATTCCTCACAGCATGCCGAGTCTTTCAGTGCACATTCCAATACCCTTGTGTCTGTCTCATGAAAGATCCATTGTTATAAGACAGAGAAACGCAGAGATTTTGTCTGTTACCTGAAATTTAAAAAATCAAAAAAAAAAAAATCAGTAGCTGTGTCAGAGCTATTTGATTGGAGGTGGGGGGGGGGGGGGAACTTGACATGATATTTTGTCAATGACCCCGCTTCCGGACCATCCGACTCACACTAACACTAACACTAACCTAACAAATAAATCTCACAACGTTCTTTACAAGATTATGAACAAACAAAATTTGACTTAAATAGATTAGAATTGATTAAATGGGAAGAACCGACCTGAATAAATACGGGGCGTTCCGCGATGCTCTCGACAGCGCCCAGGTACGGCGTCGTAGACCCGCTAGTGGAATGACACAGCCAGCCTCCACTCTCACAACGAAGGCCTTCCGCATAGTGCGGCGGCGGATTTAACTGGTTAATTCTTTACGTCTGGACGTTTAGACCGTTGGATTAGGAACCATTGAATTTGGATGCATTAAAACACAGGTGCAAAAATACACATATAAATAACTAACAAAAGAAACAAAATAATCACATCACTCTTCCCGCAACTTTAATTGCCGTCATATTCCCTTCACCTCTCTCCCGCAACAATAAATTCAACCCCAACAAAATACATATTTACAACGAATTCACCCTCCGACACTAAATACTACAAAATACAGATAACATTCACTTCTACCTTCTACACCTAACCTCTAACGACAATAATAATAACAGAACAAGCACACACAAGCAACCCCCCCCCCCCCCCCCCCCCGAGCAAACGATCACTAAAGAATTATTGCGTGTACTTACTGCCATCCGTGAAGACGCCCCGGCTAGGACGAAGACAAACAAGGACAAGACAAGCCAGGGGTAAAGTCGTCGCAGCTCTTTTTCTCTTCTCCTTCTTCGAACACCGGCTCCGGGACGACCAAAAATCGCACGGCCGATACAAAACGAACGACACCAGCGGCTTGCAAATGGCGAAAAACGCCTGAACTAGGAGACTGCTGGAAAAACGACTGACTCGTTCGCAGTTGGAAAAGCGACTCTCTCGTTTGCTGTTGGAAATGCGACTGTCTAACAATTTGGATAACGTTAGGTTAGCAGAAAAACGCTTAGTAAATCATGTGACGAAAATACACGTGAAACAATAACCACCCGATCGCACAGACCGGGCGATCACGTGCGTCCTTGGATTGACGGCATTAGGACGCTTACAAATATCAAAAAGGGTCTGGGTCCCAATTAGTTTCTCCTAGTGGAAATGTGAAAACAAGCGCCACTTGCAGGTTTTATCTGCCGATACATATATCAGTATGCTATGATTCATGTTTGGGGTTTAACCCCGACAAGCAAATTAAAACGAGTATGAAAAATTAATATGTGCAATGGGAAATAAAAATGAAAAGCTCTTCAACTGTCAATTTCACAGCAGGTTTCATTTTGTTGTCCGTATGTTTCAGAGATTTGCCAGTGTCAGTGTATCTAACATTCACGGTGGTGATCATCAAGTACATTCTAACCAATGTGGCCTACTACACACTGCTCACGCCTCAGGAAGTTTTGCAGTCTGATGCTGTCGCATTGGTGAGCAATAAAACCATATGTGATGGCTATTTCTTTTTGTTTTTTGGTTTGTTACTGTCATGGCATGATATTTTTTCACAGGCAACTATGCGTAGCTGTGACGCCACGGGCGAGGTCAGTCCGGCTCTGACGCTCTCCCACATAGGCCATGAAACACTCGGATTTGAACAAACAGCGATCACAAAACAATAGCAGCAGGAATAAGCGCTGGATGTATCAGTGGAAGGCTCAAAATGACATTCTTTCTCTCCAATCTCCTTTCTTTTCTAGATCTAGTGAGCCTTGCAGTCACAAAAAGGGCAACAGATGTCCTGATGACGCAATGCAAGCTCGCTAGTACCATTTGTGTTTATTATGAGTTGTCGACACACCTAATAACTATAACAGCAGTTGGGACAAGCAGCAAAAGCACACGCCTAATCGCACTTATTTATTTTTAACTGTATCTCGCACTGAAAGCGTTGTATTTATAGAACGGAGTTGAGTCATTTTCAGATTACTTGATATTAAAACGACGTGTGCTGAACTGGATTGTCCTGTGTCTAAATGAACCATAGCTAGACCTGTGTGTAGTGTTTTGAACAGTTACGGCGGTAGTGGGCCTTCAGATGTTGGTATATCCATCCAGGCAACAGCCTCGATGTTGTCTTTTGTTTTAGTCTTCCATCCATGCTTGATGGGATCAGGAGTTTCAGGGTAATTTTCTAGGCCTACGTTTCAAAGCGATTCGTGGCATGTTCAGGACGCGGTGTCGACAGGATGAGAGCTGATATGGTTCCAATTGTGCATGACTGAATACGACACAGACTGCAGGAGGTATACCAAAATTTAGCCTCAGTTTATCTCACAGCTGATTCCAGATGTGAACTGAAGGACATGATCTATATTTGAAGCAGAATGGGCAGAACCACTAAACCTACAGGAGTAAAAATTCAAATCATATTTTTATATTCAGCAATACATGTCGTTTCAATAGGAAATGTGCACTGGCATCATTATATTTATATCATTGTCAATGATTTAAACAAAAATGGTGGACTTGAAATCGGCGTATGTGCAGCTGAGGGTGGGGTTAAAGATTGTAAACAAACAAAAAGCTACTCGATCCAGAAGTCTCCCGTGATTTTTCTATCCCTAGGGACATTGAGCATACCAAAAATTACATAAGAATTTGCCCGCCTGAATGGTACCGGTTGGCCAATTTGGGAGCCTTAGCTCACGGACTCATAATTTTGTCGCGGATCTAAACAACGAATGTCGCTAGGTTCACTACCACATAAGTCATTTCGAAAACAAAAGCGACATTTACTTACGACTGCCAGGCATTGTCTTGGTGCCGAGACAGCTACACTCACACACGAATGTCATGTACATCTCCGGAAAAATTTGGAATATAAAACCACGCCTATAAACCACTCAAACACTTAAAACAAAACTTCGCTCATCTTTGTGCGTTTTTCTCCCTCTTTTGACAAACATCTTTCCTACAATGGATTTGAGGCCAAACTGATGACAGCTTTACTTGTACAGTTTGGTGAACGAACCATGACGCAGCACAGAACACACAGCGTTTCAACCATGGCAACTAGCCAGCCGGGAAAAAGCACTAATTGGCGCTTCTTTTAAAACTGAAAGCTTATTGAATAACATTTCTTTCATAAAGACTCTCGGCGATAATCCAGAACCATAATAGCAGTTTAGAAAATGTTCTCCAAATCATTGTACTCAACAAACTATGGTGGTGGTATTATCCTTTAAAAAAAACAACACTGGTGTACGGTAACATATATGTTACTAACAGTACTTCTAGAAATGGAACCTTCCGTTTATGAAGACACTCACAGAAGTGCTCAGTGTTCACGACTGCCTTCAGCACGTGCATCATGACTTTAAAGAGTTTTTCCACCTGCCTGCCAAACTGTTAGGGGAGTTTAAAAAAAACACACATCTTTCACAAAAACTGACGATGTTTCACGTGCATTTGACACGTTTGTGGAAATTGATAAATTGTTGTCTATTGTTCCTGGTACAATAATTCCTGATAAGGTCAATTTTTTAAGCCATTTGGATCGAAAGAACATCGTATTTTATTAGCGTACTTGCGACGATAAACAATAACACAAAACGGTGGGGTGGCCCTTAAGTTTTGACCATTAGTATATTTCGGACTCTGAAAGAGGCATATTACATGATTGATTTAAATATTTCTTTTCCAGTTGTTTATTCGGAGACTGTATGAACCTGTCACAGTAGTGATTGCCGTCTTCGTGGCCACTACGTCCATCGGAGCTCTAAACGCGTCGATCATGGGACATTCAAGGTAACCAAATCTGTTTCTGCTTTTGTCTCCTTCTGTCTATGTCTACAGAAATGCAGCCGTGTGTGATACATATGAAATTAAACATAACGGATACACATTTTTATCAGTTGTAGTGCTGCATTTTGCAGTGCCTCACCTTTTGTTATTTACATTTTTATCTCAAACACTTCGTAGAGCTTTCTATTTCACGTGTATTTAGTCCATAAGCTAGGAAGGTCTACCGTGCACCCACCCCCCCCCCCCCCCCAGTACTCAATAAGATGGGTTTCAAAGTGTTCCTTAGTATGTCCTGAGATGTTTAAGGAATGTTCCCCGAAAATCCTTAGGAACACACCAGAGATATAGCCGATGGCGCAAGGGTACCCCCATTCACGCTCTTCGCAGGTGCTAAAATGAGGTTGAGAAACATTTTCCTCTAAATAAATCAGAATTCATTCCAGAAACCCAAATCAGGCAATATTATATCAAGGCAGCAGAGCACTAGCTAGGGAAAGGCAGCAGCTTGATCCACTGATCTCACCAGGAAGCTTCAAGATAGACTGGATGCCCTGTCCACAAAATAGTGCTGCAGTGGATTCCAGTGCATTCTGGACTAGCTGAGAATGGAGACACTACAACAACAAAGTGATTGGCAACAGCAGAATGGCAGCTGCAGCCTGTGGGCAGATGACATCAACAAGCTGAACAGGGAGAGCGAGGCCACCATCTTTCATCTACGCACTGCTTACTCTGGACTGGGTCCGTACAGAAAAGCAGGAACGTTTCACAAACCCAAAATGAAGCCTGAAGGTTTACACACTTTAATCAGATCACTCTGTATCAGCAATTATTTGAAGCTTCCGTGCCTAATGCATGAAGAGATACCAAAATAAAAGAACGCTTAGCGAATGGCGGACTTCGGTAGAAGCGTAAACAACCAATCAGAATGTTCGGCAGAAAGGCCATGCAATCACTTTATGATCAGAGCTAAATATAGATCACTTGCAACAAGCGTCAGCATGATCGTTCGCAATGGAATAGTCACAAATTGGGGGAGAAAAAAAAAAGAAATAGACAAAAGTCTGCCAGCACGTTGTAATTTTGTACAAACTTTCACAGACTTTAAGGAAAAGGACTGAAATTGACAGACTTTTCAGGGCCCTGAAAAAGCCTTGTCATTTTTTAACAACTTTCACAAATGTTCACAGACCGTAAGGACCCTGCTGGACTCACCTCGTGAGACTGGGTCATGCGGAAACAGCCCTATGCGAATTTGGCGTAGAAAATCAGTCTCCTTAGCACATTCTCCAAACATGTCCATACACAGAAGCGGTCTGTTGGCAGTTCTGACCAGAAGACACGCCCCTATACACCAAACTCTGAAAAAATGCTGCCTAGCTCTTGACAGCTCACTTATTGGCAGCCAGAACAATATAAGATTTAAAGACGGCCATACAAAATTGAACGTTGCAGAAGGTGGAAGTGGAGATCTCGTAGTCGACATGTGGAAACTAAGTATTTTTGATAACATTGTTTTGGCTATTAGGAACCATGAAACTTTATTACGCATTCATATTTACACATTTCTAGATGAAAATAAATGAAAGACCTTGAAAGAAAAAATGGGAGACCTTACTAGACCTGCCTTACGCTAAGTAAAATATCACCTAAAAGACCAGCCAGTTAAAAATAGTTACAATTAAATTGATGGGTTTCATTGAAATTAATGAAATGATCACAACTTGTTATGCTCAATATGTATACTTTAAAAAAAACTGGCAACAAAAAATATTTAAACAGAGGAGTATGACGTAAGCAATTTTTATGATTATTTTGCGTTACTTTGCATACTGGTAAAATGGGGTAGGGCAGCAGATTCAGCCACTGTGGCCCCTAAATGCATCATAGCATCACAAAATCAGGTTGGGAGTAACTGTGGTACTCTATCCTAACCAATAAAACCTAAGAACCTGAGGGCACCGGAAACGACGTACGTTTCCCAATTCGGCAATTTTAAATGGGAAAAAGTTATCATTCACCACGAATGTACTGTAAAGGATGACGACTTAACTTATTTTCTTGCACTTTATGCTCACATTATTGAAACTTAATAGGTAAAAAGAGGTCAAAATAAAATGGAATAACTTAAGCAATTTTTTCTAATTAATTTTGTGTATTTTTACAACTTGGGGGTAGGGATACAAAATCAACCACTGTGGCACTCACAGGGATCACAGCATCACCTAGTAAGTTTATAATAATTGTGACATCCTGTTTTAATGATGTAAACCTGAAAATGGACTGTCAGTGCTATAGAAAATGTCTGAAGGCATCTGACACATTATTTTTGTCTTTTTTTGCGATTTCGCGGAAATGGTCGTTTAATGGGTGCACAAATACCTTCACTGTGAGCCAGAGATTCAATATTTTTTCATTCTGTTTTTTGCAGAGGATGCAGAAGGTGTGCCTTGACATAATATTGCCTGATTTGGGTTTCTGGAATGAATTCTGATTTATTTAGAGGAAAATGTTTCTCAACCTCATTTTAGCACCTGCGAAGAGCGTGAATGGGGGTACCCTTGCGCCATCGGCTATATCTCTGGTGTGTTCCTAAGGATTTTCGGGGAACATGGCTTAAACATCTCAGGACATACTAAGGAACACTTTGAAACCCATCTTATTGAGTACTGGGGGGGGGGGGGGGGATGCACGGTAGACCTTCCTAGCTTGTGGACTAATTATTTTCTGAGAGATGTTTGATATTTCGGTGATGATGCAACATTAGGCGTCTGTAATAAGGTCAAGTTCATGGAATACTTCTTTTTCACATTTATTTTTACAGAAAAACGTTTTGTTTTACGTTTTATCCTTCTGAAGCAAAACATTTTATCATGGCATTTATGTGAGAATTATGATAATGTATTCTGGAATTGAGACAAACAGCAACAGAGCATTTTGAATATTAACCCTTATCATTCTGAAGTGTGTGGCAGAAGTGTGACTAAAATAGTTCAAGGGTAGTGCCAGAATAGCTTGTCAAGGCTATTGTGGCACCACCCTTGAACTAAAGCCATTGGTCTATGTCCTTATCTGTAAGTATTGTAATGTAGCTTGCATATATGGCAGTGTACAAATTTGAGACTTTTAGCCTCAGTATTGATACCGGTTAAAAAGTGTCGAAAATGATGAAAGATAGGAAAAGAGTCACAGAAGAAACAAAACAGAACACTGACAATTAATTAACTGACAACATAAGAAATCACTTGAAACTTCCGGCTTTATTAATCACATCAAACGTGCATACATATAAAATCACAGTAATCGTTTTTAAACACTTAAAATGAAACAATCAAGAGCGGTCAAACCTTTTCCTGGCAACTTTGTGATGAGGAAAACTAGTTCTTGCCTTCGGCACTTAAAGGGTTTTAGCGATTTCTTTGCCTCTATTCATACAAAATGGAGAAATATACTGAGTTCTAGTGCGACAATAAAGTTTAGCTGAGTTTATACCTCGTCCTCGTTAAACGCACCAGCGCTGCCATTGTTGCTATTTTCGCACCAGATCAGTCACTCGGTCATGTGCACTCGATCGTGTGCACTCGATCGGTTTAGAGCGTGTGCTTTCTGAACATTGTATCGGAGAAAGAATAACGTGACCGTCCCCAAAAAAACCCAAAAAAACAAATCAAACAAAAACAAACAAAAAACATGAATAAAGAATAAACCAATTCCCATATGCAATCCGAGCATGCTAGCACCACGAAACATTACGCGATTTATCAGATTAAAAAAACAAACCAACAAACAAACAAACACTTTTTTTTCCTCAAAGATGGTGATTTTGCGGCTCATAGTTGAAGTTTGAGAGATGAGCGCACTACAAGTACAAAGGACACAAGCCTCTACACAAAACTGTTAGGGGAGTTAAAAAGCGCTAAAAAAATAAAACCGGAAACGAACCTTTTTTTCGATTGCGATCACAATCTTCCGGGTCATGTTATATACTTGGGTTTGTGATCACAATCTTCCGGGTCATGTTATATACTTAAATTAGGCAGTTCTGAACTTTATAACATGACCCGTACGTTCACCCGGAAGATTGCCTGAAAACTTGTAAAATTGTCAGCCTAATTTCACCACGCGGAAAAACTCAGTGCGATTCCCACAAATGCGGTTCAGTACCGAGCACAGAATCCCAACGCCGTTTGGCGGTACGGTTTTCCTTGCACCGCGTTCGTAGAGAAATCATTGGTTTTTAGTCTCCACGAAGTAGTTGCTGTCATGCGAAAAAGCGGCGAAAGTACGCCCTGGACATTTTTTTCTTTTAATATAATTACAAAGTAAAGTAGGTAAAAGAACTGTCAGGGGAGAGAAGTGTGCAAAGGACAACAACAAAAAAATAATAGGAAGCCCCCCCCCCCCCCCCCCCGAAGGGGAGCGTATCACATATCCCACTGTACCAGCCCTTTGGTGCATGGAAATTTAAATCTAGGTCCCCTAATGACATTTAGCCGGTGTGGACAGCTGTTTCGGTCTTGGCGACCTCGTCAACTTACTGGTGAAAGGCAGGAACTTTTGCCTACCTGCAAAGACAGCCACATTTCACTCTGGTGTCTGCAGGGGCATACATTCCACCTTTCTTTTTCATTTTTGTGTTTTGATTTTTCCGCCGAGTTCTCACTTCACAGTAACTATTTCGCAGAGAAAATCAACGCAACCCAGCCCCCTAACTATTTTACACCATAACAACCACGGTCATACACTTTGTTTGACATCATCCTATATTTCCCTACTGTGATTTCACGTCACAGTAACGATTTCAGTCCCGGGAGAAACTCGGCGCATTCCCCAGGGATCTTTCAAATCGACTTTTCGACGTCGATGTCACGAAACTAGACATGCCGCGCGGACAGGTCCCTATTTGAAATTTGTCACAATACACAAATATAAAGTGACTGCCTGAAAACTTAGAAAAATTGCACCCCACCATGATTTCACTTCACAGTAACGATATCCGTGGACAAACTCCGCGCGTTCCCCACGAATGCAGTTATCGAGCACAAAAACTCAACGCAGGGTTTTCCTTGACCTGAGTTTGTAAAGAAATCGTTTTTTTTTACGAAGTACAGTATACAAAATTATCCAGGTGTACATCAGATAAAAATAAGCTAAACAATCTGAAACCAACCCAATAATAACACTCTGGTAATAAATCATTTGTTGACAATGATTTACTTATCTTGGTTTTCTTGTCTGCAGGGGTATACATTAGAGTCTTTCGTCCCGAGCCGCTGTTTAGTAAATGTTATAGTTTAGAAAATGATCCAGGCGTACATCAGATAAAAACACGCTGAAACCAACCGAATAATAACACTCTTGTAATAAGTCTTTATGAAAACGAAAATGCCGCGAGTGTGTTCTCTCGGAGAATCTCAATTCATTTCTTTTGTTACTTTTTCAGTCGGTTGCGGATGTAATCCTTACTGTTTCTATGTCTAAGTGCGGGCTCTTCTGCGATTGCCTACTCTATCTCGGCCTTTCCAGTAAGTTCACGACGAGTTTCAACAGCTTTCCCTTCAGCTTTCCCCCATGGTTTTTTTGAAAAGCTACCTATCTTTCGAACGGGAGCTGACACAGTACTGTCACCATCAAAACTAATTTTCATCAGGCTCTGGATGTTCATTGATTCCTATGTTGTTGACTTGGTACTTGCTTCATTCACAGGTGGTGTTTTCCCTGAGACCTATCTGCAACTAGCTCTTTTATATCCAACTCTGAGATGGCCATTAACTGAGCCAAAGATGCAACCGTAACTGAGTAAATGTAAACATGGCTGGGTTTGACACGTGCTTGTAGCGCATGTCACGACCTCTGTAATGCCTCTGACCAGAAGGTGTGGCAAAGATATACTGGAAACCAGCTAGAGCTGGCACTGATTGCCTCATTTGAAGGATTCTGTCCACAGTTGTCTCCCCAACTCCCGCATCTTCTTCGTCAGCAAAATGTGAACACTCACACACTTGCCTCTGATTTCCATTCGCTGAAAATTATTCACCATTTTCTCTCAACCTCGGTGAGACCTAATATCTTGATTGGTGATCATTCCAATCTTAGCTTAGCAATTAGCTTATCTAGTTCTCCTCCTCGTTAACGGTTTAACCAGTGTCGGATAATCTTCCAAAACCATCTTTGTCTCAAGAAGCGTTTGTACTTTTGTAACATCTTCACATGATAGGATCAGCTTAGGTTTGTTCATGGTCATTTTCCCGACCGACTAGGCTGGTGTAGCTGACACATACATACCAGTCCCCGGTAAAGACAGATTCAATCCGCTCCGCCAGAGAGCTCTTGCCGCCACCTGTTATCTGAACCATACCCAAGCTGTTTAGATGCCCATGACTGATCCGTGAACATTTTTTTTAGGCATGGCCTATGCGCATTGCGAGATTGCCTTTTTTAAACTGATGTGTGTCCTCATCATATTGTGCTAGCTCTTTTATAACCAGTACAACCTGATCAAAGCTAGCTGAATTGAATAGCATTCAAACTTGCGATTTTAATTTCTGACCTCACTCTGAGAATCTTTAATAGTCTCCCCAACTCCCGCATCCTGGAACTGATTTGTCCAGCCATGTGTTCTTCAATGTCCATGCGGTCAGATAATCTCTCTCCATACTCAAAGAAGCAAGGGGCCAGTTGTGATGAGACGGCTTATCTCATCATCTCTCTGTCTGGCTGATAGAAGTCAACATCTAAAGGTATTGGAAGCATTAGCCTCCCACGTCGTGCTGCGTCACCTCTTTTAGCGAACTGAAACTCTCCTGGTTTCTGACTGCAATGTGTCCAGAGATCAGCTTTCTTTGATAGAGGTCTTCCACCTTACTACTGTTGGTGCGATACTTAGGAATCAAACCCTGATTTCTTTTCAAGAACGGCAACGTTATGCATGTAATCACCCTCGTCTTGACGTTTTTGCTTTGTCCCTTTTTTCATTTTTTAAACGTCATTCATTAGCATTATTTTCTTGGAGATTTAAGCAAACTCAGTGTGTACAAGAAGCGTCCATGAATACGATTTCCGGTAGTATGTGTAAAAGTAGTTAGTGCTGTGTGTAAGCACTGTACGGGAGAGAAAAAAATGTGATCGGTCTAAATTTTGAGTCGACAGAAACAACCGCCGGACAAAAAGTTTCATGCAATTAAACTACGGAAAATCGGCCGCTAGGTATAAAATGTATGAATGGTATTGTGCAACACTACCGATCAAAACAGTTTGTTAAATTTTAAGCAGTGAATTTGTCTGATTAAACAAGTTCTTGTCACACCATGTCACAAATCGGCCTCGTTCATTCTCAAGCTTTTTACGCATCAAAAGGCATCAAACATAAGATAATCAAAATGCAAATACATGCTTACTATCAGAAGAACAAGTCTAGCAAATAATATGGGTAAATATGTAAACACGAGTACTGCTTTAAAAAAAAAAAAGAAGAAATAAAAAGAAGCATTCTTCTTTTTCTTTTTTTGTAAAGTAGTATTCTGTGTGAATTAGCACTGAGTATAGTAACATCTGTCGCCTCAAGCACCAGACGGCGCAGAGAGGACTGAATGAATGAATGAATGAATAGTAACATCTAGATTACGAATGGTATCGCAGCATCGTAAATGTTCACTGGATTAATTCTTACCTGTGCCACGACGAGTAAGGGATGGTCAAACGCCTTAGAAATGTCCGTCATGTCTGAGCATCAAACATAAGATAATCAAAATGCAAATACATGCTTACTATCAGAAGAACAAGTCTAGCAAATAATATGGATAAGGGATGGTCAAACGCCTTAGAAATGTCCGTCATGTCTGAGCCAGAGAACTAAATGCAAAAACTGACGAAAATCTGTTTTGCGTTTCTTACATGTATGACCGATCGCGGAGATAACATTCATCCTCCTAAACTTAGTCGGGTTTAATTGCGAGTAAACACTGGAATGGAATCAAGATTTCTTTCACAAAGAAATAATTGCGGTTACACTTAGTTCATGATCATTGCAAACGCACTATTGGCAATTAAACGTTTGTTCCAATAACGTGTCCTCCTTCAGATCCATTTGTTCCTAACATCAGTCAATTTATTTTTTATTTAATATTTTGTGTTTGTGTGTTGTCGATCCATCTGTCCACACACTCTTTGTTCTCCGTGGATATAGACATCAGTTTAAAGGCCAATACCTTGTCGGTTTTGTTTGGTTTTTTTATTTTTTTATTTTTTAGCATCAACACGATTTCCATTTCATTTTCAGGTTGCTTTACGCAGGGGCCCGAAAAGGTCACATGCCGATGATCCTTGGCATGATTCACCCCAAGTATCTCACACCATGGCCGGCTATCTTTGCGCTCGTAAGTTGGTCAAATTTTGAAATCTCTAATATAGAAAAATGTGCAGCTGGTGCATACCTCTACGAGATAAGGTACTTTGAATACGCAAACAAGTTGGCGTTGTTTTTAAATAATGACCCGTGAAGTAACAAAATCCGTTTGAAGCAATTTTCGACAGGCAGAAAGGGTATGCTAGTTTGCAATATCTCCTTTGTAAATAAATCCCGTTAGCACTATGCATCATGAGCACTACATATCACGAGATGTACGTGTCGATAGAACTATAGCCGTTAGAACTACTGCCTTAATAATAATAATAATAATAATAATAATAATAATAATAATAATAATAATAATAATAATAAATAGTTCTTGTATAGCGCTGTTCTCCAGGAAAACACTGGACTCACTGCGCATGCACAAGAGCACACCATCCCTCTCAGACACACGCACAATTATACACTACTTTAAACCACACCATCCCTTCCCAACACCTTACATCCACTTCCCTTTAGAATCAGAATAAAAGGCAGTCAGTCAACCACAGGTAAAGGTGAGCTAAATGCCCGACAATAAATAAATGTCTTTAACTGAGCTTTGAGCTGTGACAATGTGGGCAGATTCCGCTGTGTCATTAGCTCGATAGTGCTACGCTTGACTGATAGCACCGTTATAGCGATGGAACTATGTAGCATTCCAAAGTACTTAAATCTATGTCGCGGTGGCACTATCTATCGATAGAACTACGATCACTGGCACTTCGTATCAGTGACTTTACGTGTCGAAAGCCTTACATCTGACACTGCCAACGATGGCATTGGAATTTCTTACTAATATAGATTGCCAAGTCGGTTCCCATCCCTGTCCCCCGCAGTGCCTCAAAGCCACTCACCCCCACTTCCCCTACCCCACCTACAATACAATGTATTATGTAGATTGCTAAGTCTTGTTACCAACCGTCATGGGTTCGCACTAGAACTATGTATCATGAGAAATAAGTGTCGATGGTACTATGATCGCAAATACTGTGTCGATAGCCTCTTATCGCTATCACTACGTGTCGATAGCACCACGCTTTTCAAAGTACCATTAGCACTACGAGTCGATAGACCTATTTTGACTGTAATACTATCGACACATCCTCGCGCTGGGACCATATGGCGTTGAGGCGCGTCCCCTGGGTAGTGGATAGGGGGTCCCACGCGAGAGGGGTGCACCGAATGAAATAAGGAAGGAG
The DNA here is from genome assembly GCA_036245525.1 of Semisulcospira habei. NCBI lineage: Eukaryota > Metazoa > Mollusca > Gastropoda > Semisulcospiridae > Semisulcospira > Semisulcospira habei. Next base: position 187,889,370 of record BTPG01000002.1, on the reverse strand, counting down.
ACCCCGACAGAAAACCCCTGGTCCTCGTAGTAGCTTCCCCACCCTGCAAATAAGGAAATAGCTACAGAAACGCCGACGAATAGACAAACAGCATATCCTTTCCTGGAGGAGGAGGTTCTTCTACCAGAAGATTTATGGCGTCGTGTGGTGAAAGCCGGAAGTCTTCGGAAGCCACAGGACCGAGCCGCCTCTGGCACATGGAATGTCAAAACCATGTACCAGAGCGGCAAGGCCGCCCAGATAGCAGCGGAAATGCAAAAGTACAACCGTCGAGACCTCCAAGCAGACATCAAGAGACTGGAAACCACCTGGAGTAAAATCGAAGGAGAAGCTCAGGACTCAGAAGCTGGAGGTCTCTCGTCGACGGTCTATACCCTGCGAGGGGTAACAGGCGTAACTAAGTAAGCTATCCACACATAGTGCTATCGACACGTATTTCTACTGATATGTGGCTCTAATGATTAGTACCACTTATACCAAAGAACATTTCTATTAGTACGCACGCTCTCTCAGTTAAACACGCACGTACGCACGCACGCACACGCGCGCGCACGCACGCACGCACGCACGCACACACACACACACACACACACACACACACATATAGGGAGAGAGAGCATACAAAATAGAATTTGTACAAAATAAAATAAGTCCCTCCATCCATCACTCCACTACAATGTAGGTTTGGGGGCTGGGGCGGGGGGGAGGGCAGGTGGAGTGAGGGGGGAGGCTAGGAGACAATTAGACGTAGCAATCTGTATTGTGGCTGGGGAGCAGGATGGTCGAGGGGGGGGGGGGGAGGGGAGTTTACGAAGCAACAATCGAGGGGCACAAGGTGATAAGACATGACTAGATAGGAAATTCCGATGTTGCCGTTTTTAGCGTCAGATGTGTAACTGTTATGTAGTGCCACTGGTCCTTTGAATCACAGGTTTGGTCCTTTAGACACGTAGCGCTATTGCGACCCAGACTTTAAGTACTTCGGAATGTGTAGGCCTATCGCCACGTAGTTCTAGCACCCGAGGTCTAACGGCCGTATTGATATCGAGCGTAGTGCTATCGAGCGGGGTAAAGGGGAGGTGGAGTGACATTTTTCATAACATGAATAACATCCAATTGCTAGCAAAAACGTGCTATTGACACGTAGTTCTCAAGGCGGTAGTTCTCAATCGACACTTAGTGCTCGTGATAGTAATGCTAACGGTTTCATCTCCCCTTCCCCCCCCCCCCCGCCCCCCTCATTTTCCTAGCCTCCCTCCGCCCCATCTCTCCCCCCCCCCACCCCCCCATCCCTCTCCAGCACCTACAATTCAGAGAGGTGACACGTGTAATTTCCTATATAGACTATTAAGTTTGTCCTCACCTAAGTGCGCATCATTGTCTCCTAACCTCCCCAAACTTCCCAAACAATATTCTGAAGACATTCTGTTAATTTCAAGATTATATACAGTCGACGACGCCTAAGGGACATTTTGTTTCGTTTGATTACGACTTATGAATCTCTCAAATACCGGGGTGAGAGAGACAAACAGACAGAGTAATAAACGAGACTTTCAAATTCATGACTGAAGGAATTTAAGTACAAATAAGCAACTTTCAGGACTTAACCTGTTTTTCATCTTTCCACTAGTAAAGCCAGACACACCTTCTTTCCAAACAAAACTGATATTACAGAAATGAGTACACTTCTGATCAGTAGTGATCAGCAAAGAAAGAAGAGAGAAAACACGTAACAATGACCGACTGACTCGTTTCCTTACGTGTTACAACAGTAATCAAAATATATTTTTTTGAAACACAAAAAGTATACCGCAATGGAGGCATTAAAGCAGTCCTCTCTAAGGTGGGTTCAGATTGCTAAACACGCGAGATTGAGTTATCCGTTGTCAAAAACCACAGTCAACAGAGTACAGACCTTCATGAACAGTTGAATTTGAAAATCCACTGGCCAGAGAAGATCAGCAACGTCAGACTCTGGAAGAGAACAGAACAGATAACAGCAGAGAATGAAATTGGGCGAAGAAGATGGGGATGGATCGGTCACAGTCTGAGAAAGTCAGCTTCCAGTATCACTAGGCAGGCATTGTCATGGAACTCCCAGGGAAAGAGGAAAAGAGGTAGGCCGAGAAACTCCTGGCGTCGAGACCTCCAAGCAGACTGGAGTAGAATCGAAGGAGAAGCACAGGACAGGAGTTGCTGGAGGTCTCTCGTCGACGGCCTATACCCGGGTAGGGGTGACAGGCGTAAGTAAGTAGGTAACCAACCCCATAATAACACTCTGATAATAAATTTTTACGTTGACTTTCGTACCCAGCCGGCCGTTTCCTTTTGCAATTATACAGTATACAAAATGATCCAGGTGTCCATCAGATAAAAACAAGCTGAAACAACCCAATAATAATTAATACTCTTGTAATAAATCTGTATGAAAACGAAAATGCCGCGAGTGTTTGAGAATCTCAATTCATTTCTTTTGTAACTTTTTCAGTCTGTTGCGGATGTAATCCTTAATGTTTGTCCAGTGCCTATATGTGGGCTCTTCTGCGATTGCCTGCTGTTTCTCGGCCTTTCGAGGAAGTTTGTTCACGACGAGGTGTGTCTTGAAACGAGTTTGAACAGCTTTCTCTTCAGCTTTCCCCCATGGTTTCCTTGTAAATCTATCTTTCTTTCGAACATGAGCTGACGCAGTACTGTCATCATCAAAACTATGTAGATTGTCATCAGGCTCTGGACATCTTTTCTCTGTCATGCTCATTGATTCCTGTGGTGTTGACTTGCTTCATTCACAGGTGCTTTTCCCCACGAGACCTCTCTGCGAGTTTCTGATGTGTGTTCATTGTCAAAGTCAATCACTTGATCATCGCCCAGTTCAGCTCTAATGCAACTCTCAAAATCTGTCCATTGTTAACTGACAAGAATCTTTGCCACTTTTGCCCTTTGAAGGACGTTTTGAGGTTGGCGGTAGATATGGCGATGTATCCGAATATCATGACCAAGGAAGTCTGCCAGCTGATCCTGGTCTAACTACGAGATGGCCATTGACTGAGCCAAAGTTGCAACCTGCTTCCGTAACTGAGTAAATGGCTGGGTTTGACACTTGTGCTTGTAGCGCATGTTCCTTCAGAAAGGCATGGCCTCTGTAAGGCTTCTGACCAGAAGGTGCGGCAAATATGTACTGGGAACCAGCGAGAGCTGGCACTGATTGCCTCATTTGAAGGATTCTGTCCACAGTTGTCATCGTCTTCTTCATCAGCAAAATGGGAACATTCCTGCTAAAATTGCCTCTGATTTCCACTCGCTGAAAATGATTCACCATTTTCTTCTCAGTCTCAGCCTCTCTGAGACCTTTCAAGATATCTTGATTGGTGATTGATCCAATCTTAGCATTTTGGAAATCTGATACCTTCATTCTCTGAACTTCTCACCCTCGTTTTCGGTTGAACAAAGCGCAAAGAGTTGCTTTATAATCGGATAATCTTCCGAAACCATCCTTGTCTCAAGAAGCTGTTGGACCTTCCTCACATCTTCACATGATGGGATCAGCTTGGGTTTGTTCATGGTCATTTTCCCGACCGACTGGGCTGCTGAAGCTGACACACTGATCCTGACTCTAAGAATCTGTAATAGTCTCCCTAACTCCCGCATCCTGGAGCTGATTTGCACAACCGTGTGTTGTTCAATGTCCATGCGGTCAAATAATCTCTTTCCATACTCAAGAAGCAAGGGGTCAGTTCTGATGAGACGGCTTTTCTCATTATCTCTCTGTCTGGCTAAAACCTTATGATAGAAGAAAAAGTCAACGTCTAAGGGTATTGGAAGCATTAGCCTCCCCAAATCGTGCCACCTCACCTCTCTTAGCGAACTGAAACCCTCCTGGTTTCTGACAGCAAAGTTTTCAGTGTACAGATATCAGCTTTTTTTTAAAAATTATTATTATAGAACCCTTTGCAATGGCTACAGTTGAGAAGGTCGTCTACCTTACTAGTTTTGGTGCGATACAACCTGATTTCTTCTCAAGAACAAATATTAATAAATTGTGTTGTACCCGTCTTTTCTAAGCGTGTTTCTTTCTCCGTTGGGTACTTCTTTTCAAGAACGGCAACGTTATGCATGTAATCACCCTCATCTTGTAGTCTGATCCATGCTTGACGTCTCTGCTTAGTCCCTTTTTTCATCACCAAAATTTTAGCCTTATCTGCATAGACATCTTGTAAGTGCGTGCTCATTTTCAAGACAAGCTTGCCACACAATTTGCATGCATGTTTCTTGTCCCATTTGTATTTTCCTTTTCCTCTCTGCGACACGTGCACACCCGTTTCTTCGATAAGCGCTCTTTTCCCATCCCCAACGTCGTGTTCCTTCTGCCTATCCACATTGTCATTGCCACCCCCTAATTCACCCCCTAACGCACACTCCACCTTGCTAGTACTTCTTGAACCAGCCACTTTGAAATATAACATATTTAACATATTCAATACAATACTGTCTGTGTCAGAGACCCCAGAGATTGATGGCGACACACCGTCTGAATCCTGTGAGCTCGAGCCAGGAACAAACTCCTCGTCATCACTGTTCTTGTATTGTGACGCGCTTGCGCTCTCAGTCTCAGGTCCATCCCAGGCTCCATTTGCCAACTGGTAAAAGAAAGAAAAAAATGCTGCATTATGACAGAAACAACCCAATTTGATAAAGAGTAATCCCGTGTATGACCGATTTACATATGTGTGACCTCGGTGACGAGGGCTGGCTTCTGCAGCAGCAAAATCCATGTTTTCTGAAAATGTAAGCAGTTTTCACACATCTGTCAACCCCGCGTGACCCTTGAGAGAGGTCACTCAAATTGGTATGTTTACAAAGGTCTTGCCACAAAGTATCCTTGAGCCAAGCTTGAAGAATGTGGCTTGAAAAGTCTCCGAGAAAATGCCACTGTTAACGTTTACCATGGACGACGGACGGACGACCATAAACATAAACTCACTTTTGCTTCGCACGCGAGCCAATAAAATGAAGATGATCATAGAATCACTTACCAGTTTGTAATTGGGGGCATTCCGTTGCCGTCTATGCACCCTCCTACCAGACGCACACTCTGCGGCATAGGCTCCGGAGAGGACAGAGACTCATTTTGTTTCTACAAAACTCGTGTTTAGCTTTTCTTTTCTTCTTACGTGTTAGTCAGAACATCTGGGCAAACTTTAAACCTTAATGCGTATACATTTGAATGATTTATAATACTTGTTAAATGTGCTTCTGTCGGCTGACTGTCGATTATTTAGAATTACTAAACTACCATATATTTGCACACTTTATCTCAAGAATAAAATGTGTTTTAAATTGATAAATAGTGTGTCTAAGATATGTAACTTGGAAGCATAATGAGAGGTCCCACACTTTGGTACCGGTTTCAGGCCACTTTACAAATTTCAAATACAAGCGATCAAAAATCTCTGTAACTTCAGTAGCTGAACTGGCCGTCTTCGTCTGTCTTGTACTATGTTTGTCTTAAATGGCGTAAATCCGTGTCTGTTACGTGAGTGTGCGTGTTGGGTTTCAGTTCGCGGCGCTTTGAGTCGATTTGCCCAAAAATTGAGAAAATGCGCCTATATAATAACAGTATTATTATTTATTATTAAAAATAAATATGCTGCATTGGAGGAGCAAATGGAGGGAGTGGAAGCTGGTGCTGCGGCAGCTCCACTCCCCTCATCTCCGAAGAACCAGAGGAGGCCCGGGAGCCGGTCCCCCGCTGTTTGTTTCTTCGACTCCTTCCAAAGCAAAGAAAAGACATCGGTCAGATGTGAGGAGAATCCACCAGTGAGGCGCTGTAATCTCAAGAAAGCTAACTGGCCTCTGTTCGCCTCCCTCTGTCAGTCTCGTATTACAGAGGAGGTGGTCATGTCAGCTGAAGAATCTGTTTCTTGTTTTACTTCTATTTTGTTGGACGTAGCAGGTGAAACCATCCCTAAAACTTCCACATCAGTCCCTTGGAAGCCGAGAGTACCATGGTTGAACAAAGAGTGCCGCAAGGCCCCAAAAACGCACAAATCTGCTCGGTGAAGTGCTTTTTGTAATCCGTCACAAGCGAATAAAACACAGAGGGCGAAAGCCCGTTACATTTTTAAACGTGAACGCCAAGATTCCTGGAGACGTTTCGTCTCATTTTTATCTTCTAGGACTCCGTCCCAGAAAGTCTGGAAGGCTGTTCGAAGAATTAGAGGCAAGGGTGCCTTATAGATGGTGCCAGTTTGGTCACAGATAAAAAGGCTGTGGCCAGTTTGCTTGCCTCCACATTTGCCCATATAGTCCATAAGCTAGGAAGGTCTACCGTGCCCCGCCCAGTACTCAATAGGATGGATTTCAAAGTGTTCCTTAGTATGTCCTGAGATGTTTAAGCCATGTTCCCCGAAAATCCATAGGAACACACCAGAGATATAGCCGATGGCGCAAGGGTACCCCCATTCACGCTCTTCGCAGGTGCTAAAATGAGGTTGATAAAATTTTCCTCTAAATAAATCAGAATTCATTCCAGAAACCCAAAGCAGGCAATATTATGTCAAGGCACATCTTCTGCATCCTCTGCAAAAAACAGAATGAAAAAATATTGAATCTCTGGCTCAAGGTGAAGGTATTTGTGCACCCAGTAAACGACCATTTCCGCGAAATCGCAAAAAAAAAGACAAAAATAATGTGTCAGATGCCTTCAGACATTTTCTGTAGCGCTGACAGTCCATTTTCAGGTTTACATCATTAAAACAGGATGTCACAATTATTATAAACTTGACTAGGTGATGCTGTGATCACTGTGAGTGCCACAGTGGTTAATTTTTATCCCTACCCCCAAGTTGTAAAAATACACAAAATTAATTAGAAAAAATTGCTTAAGTTATTCCATTTTATTTTGACCTCTCTTTACCTAGTTTCAATAATGTGAGCATAAAGTGCAAGAAAATAAGGAAAGTCGGCATCCTTTACGGTACATTCGTGGTGAATGATAAGTTTTCCCATTTAAAATTGCCGAATTGGGAAACGTATGTTGTTTCTGATGCCCTCAGAAATTTTGTATACAACTGATAGGTCTTTGTTAGGATAGAGTACCACAGTTACTCCCAACCTGATTTCATGATGCTGTGATGCATTTAGGGGCCACAGTGGCTAAATCTGCTGCCCTACTCCCATTTTACCTGTACGCACAGGAACGAAAAATGATCATAACAATTGCTCCTCTGATTAAATGTTTGTTGCCAGTTTTCTTAACAAAATATGCATATTGAGCATAAACATTTCATTAATTTCAATGTGACCCATCAATTTAATTGTAATTCTTTTTATATAAGGCATGCTTAACAGGGGCTGCCGCTGAAGCTTCTATCGTCTGCACATTCAGCACTCTTGTCAAACTCGGGGAAGGTGTACCTCAGGGAGATGTTGTGTCTGATACTGTTTTTGGTCTACATTAATGACATCAGTACAACAGTACCAAGGTTCGTCTCGAATATCCTCCATGCGGATGACTTTGCAGTGTGGAGCGCAGCAGAACATAAAGAAATAGTATCCTCCAGAATCCAGGATGCTGCCAATAGAGTCAGCAGCTGGACTGAAAGAGGCCATTCAAACTGAGCTAGACCATCTCTTTCAATCAGACGGAAGAGGTCACCTCAAAACTGGAGACCTTCCAGTACCAAAGACAGACAGGTCAACTTTACTGGCAACAAATAGATTACTGGATTCACGTGGAGGCCTCACATTGAAGCAATGGAAGCTAAGTCTCTGATGAAGAAACTGGTGGGGACCACATTGGCGCAAATTACAGCATCCTGGCACAAGCAAACACCTGCTCGGTCAGACCAGTTGTGCGGTACCAAGATACATCGACAACATGAAAAGCCTGCAAAACCCAAAAAGCCAGGCTTGACAAGATGCAGAACATAGGTCATTCTCATGATGCAGGACATTCTTAGAGCCATCTGGAGCACCCCAATTTAGGAAATGGAGGACATTGGAGCCACTGGAATGCAGAACAGCACACACGATGAAGAAACTTACTAAACACCGACAACATGGGAGACTACAGGAGCAGACCAAGAACCGTCAGAAATGTCCAAATCTGAACCGCCCAAATCTGAACCGCCAACTTGCAAAGGGCTAACACTGACGTCCTGGAACCAAGCCCAAAGATGTGTGAACAGCTCCCTTCAGATACCTGGACATCTCGAAAGAGACTTCAAGACAACATAAACAATGTTCCAGGACTCTTTGCCAAAGGTCGCGGCACTGCACAAAGCCATCTTGATGGAGGTCGTGCACAAGCGCTACCCTCACAGCAGTTGTGATACCACACAAGATGCCGTGCGGAATGAAGGAAGTGGCGTGTACATCTGTTGTGCAGACCGCACTACTCCTTACCAGCTGGTGGCAGCAGCTCCAACTATCGTACAGATCTGCAGGTGCTTAACACAGCAGCAGAGCACTAGCTAGGAAAAGGCAGCAGCTTGATCCACTGATCTCACCAGGAAGCTTCAAGATAGACTGGATGCCCTTTCCACAAAATAGTGCTGCAGTGGATTCCATTGCATTCTGGACTAGCTGGGAACGGAGACACTACAACAACAAAGTGATTGGCAACAGCAGAATGGCGGCTGCAGCCCGTGGGTAGATGACATTAACAAGCTGAACAGGGAGAGCCAGGCCACCATCTTTCATCTACGCACTGATTACTCTGGACTGGGTCCATACAGAAAAGCAGGAACGTTTCACAAACCCAAAATGAAGCCTGAAGGTTTACACACTTTAATCAGATCACTGTATCAGCAATTATTTGAAGCTTCCGTGCCTAATGCATGAAGAGATACCAAAATAAAAGAACGCTTAGCGAATGGTGGACTTCGGTAGAAGCGTAAACAACCAATCAGAATGTTCGGCAGAAAGGCCATGCAGTCTTTATGATCAGAGCTAAATATAGATCACTTGCAACAAGCGTCAGCAATGGAATAGTCACAAATTGGAGGAGAAAAAAAAAAAAAAAAGTAGACAAAAGTCTGCCAGCACGTTGTAAATTTTTACAAACTTTCACAGACTTTAAGGAAAAGGACTGAAATTGACAGACTTTCCAGGGCCCTGAAAAAGCCTTGTCATTTTTTAACAACTTTCACAAATGTTCACAGACCGTAAGCACCCTGCTGGACTCACCTCTTGAGATTGGGTCATGCGGAAACATCCCTATGCGAATTTGGCGTAGAAAATCAGTCTCCTTAAAACATTCTCCAACATGTCCGTACACAGAAGCAGTTCTGACCAGAATACACGCCCTTATACACCAAACTCTGAAAACATGCTGCCTAGCTCTTGACAGCTCACTTATTGGCAGCCAGAACAATATAAGATTTAAAGACGGCCATAAAAAAATTGAACGTTGCAGAAGGTAGAAGTGGGGATCTCGTGGTCGACATGTGGAAACTTGGGGGTAGGGATGCAAAATTAACCACTGTGGCACTCTCCTAGTCAAGTTTATAATAATTGTGACATCCTGTTTTAATAGTGTAAACCTGAAAATGGACTGTCAGTGCTATAGAAAATGTCTGAAGGCATCTGACACATTATTTTTGTCTTTTTTTGCGATTTCGCGGAAATGGTTGTTTACTGGGTGCACAAATACCTTCACTGTGAGCCAGAGATTAAAGATTTTCATTCTGTTTTTTGCAGAGGATGCAGAAGGTGTGCCTTGACATGGCTTCTGGAATGAATTCTGATTTATTTAGAGGAAAATGTTTCTCAACCTCATTTTAGCACCTGCGAAGAGCGTGAATCCCTTGCGCCATCGGCTATATCTCTGGTGTGTTAATATGGATTTTCAGGGAACATGGTGTCACAACAGGGAGGAAGAATATATACCACTCGGAATATTTGGATATTTGCTCGATTTTAATGATTTGATCTTCTCATTCGCACGACAAACAATAGACAAGACGTATACAAACCTACGCAATATTCACTCAATTCATCATTGTCTTCCTGTAAAATACGCACACCCTCAACCATTCGCACAATGTTCACAGCACTAACCACACATCCTACACTTATTGTTCCACTACGATGTCACATCTCCGCAATGTCTGTCGGTAATAACTGACACTAATTAATGCTTAGATCCTCGAACGATCAAACAGTTTGATTACTCCGATCGTGGATAAAGATGGATGTAGCGTCGCTGCTGTTGATTCGGCCACACCACTGGTCGAATAATCGCACTGTCTCTCGCGATGACACGTCGAAGCTCCACACGCACACCGTCAGGATCAACTTGTTATCTCGCACACCACGTTGATTAACCACATTCCCACACGAAGCATACACAAATCCAACTTCTCAGCTGGTGATAGGGGAGGGAAGCATCTATAACACATACAAAACGTATCTCTCCATAAGAAATCCGCCATTGCTAAAAAGTTACTTCCGCCGGAATGACGACGCTGTAACGATGACGACCGTTAACGGCTTCCGGACGTTGTCGCCGATTCCCGATCGTTTCCGACATCGAATAAATATTGTAATAACAGTCAATTCGAAATATCATGCACACACACGAATACGACATATTTCCGCACAACACATAACCTCTCACCACGATACGAATTATTCATTTCAAAATCAACAGGCTCCACAAAACGTTTCGATCATTCCATTCAATCCCGCGCGCCGATCGCCAGACGACACCGCAAACTCGCCGATGCGCGCCGAATATCATACAATCTCAGATCTAGAGCCGAACAACTAATACATTTTCCGAATCTACTACTTAACAAACGCGAATCAGCTATATAATAAACAAATACATACCCAAAGATGCGTGAAGTAAACCTTCGACTGTTTCAGGCCTGTCTGCCCATCTTGGCCGTTGGACAAGGTCCGGTTACTCTAATCAGTCGATCTGGTTACTAGTCGTAGTTCTTAAACTACAAAATTTTACGTACCACTGTACTGAGCATTCTGCTCTCAATCGTCTATTCTACCATAGACCATAACACGGCATTTCTCTGCCCACTACACCTCACAAAAAAAAACAACTTTTACTCGAGAGCAAAATCTCTCCTGACTGACTGTCTTCCAAACGATTCACAGTGACGTAACTCTTCAAACCAACATCCTACGTCACATGTTCCAAACACACATCTTACGTCATATGTTCTTGACGTCACTAAAAAGTACATGCCATAACCGCAACACACAACAAAGAACGAAAGTTCTCCACGAAAGAAAATACTGCATAATGATTAAAATAAATTGTGACACAAGGCCCTTTCCCAGCTAAAACTCTAGTTTTAGACTATACTTGACACAATTTCATATTATCATTTGCGAATAAATCGCATCCACGACAATAACTATTTCTTTCCCTATAACCTCACTGTTCAATACATAAATACACGTTCGTCATACGTGAACACCGCGTCTGTTTTATTTTTCTTCACTGTCGATACGGCTAAGGTAATCTGCACCAACATTATCTTTTCCTTTGATCACCTTCACCTGGAAATCATGTTACTGCAACTGCAATCTCATCATCACGCACTACTACTAGTGCTGCCACTCATCATACACTACTGCTAGTGTTGCTACCCAACATAGACTACTGCTAGTGTTACTACCCATCATACACTACTACTAGTGTTGCCATTCATCATGCATTGCTATTAATGCTACCACTCACAATACACTACTACTAGTGTTGCTACTCATCATACACTACTATTAGTGCTTTCATTCATCATGCACCACTACTAGTGCTTTCACTCATCGTGCACTACTACTAGTGCTTTCATTCATCATTGTCTTCAGTCATAACTGCTGCGACCTTTTCTGTTTCTTCTCTCTCAAGGTAGCTCTTCAGTAAGTTCACATGGTACACTTTTTCTTTGCCCTGCACATTCACTTTGTAATCGAAATCGTTTATTTTCTTAGTCACTGTAAATGGCCCTTTCCATGTAAGCTGTAGTTTGTTCTTTTTCTCTGGCAACAACAACAGTACTTTTGAACCTTCTGTGATAGTTCTAGGTTTTGCTCTTCTGTTGAAGTTTCTCGCGTGTCTCTGGCTAGATTTTTAATAAGTTAGCATGATACACCTTTTCTTTGCCCTCATTGGACGACCTGTGACACACGTCGCATGATGCGCAATACCGTTGTATGTCACCGCAAATTCCTGGCCAATAAAGATCAGTCCAAATTCTGTTTCTGGTTTTCCTAACGCTTAAATGCCCGCTCATTGGCGTATCATGTGCTAATTTCATGACACCCTGTCTATACTTCTTGGGTACAACGATCTGTGTTCTTTTCTGTTTCTTTTCAGTGAATTCTCGTACCAAAATTCCATTCTTCCATTTAAATTTGGATTTGGTTTGTTCGCTGTTTTGATTTCCCTCTTTTTTTTCATCAGCTGCATCTCTGCATTTCTTCAAAGTTTCATCTTCCTTCTGAGCCATTTTCAATTGCTCTGGTGTAACATCAACAATCTTTGTTTCTGGGATCTTGAGCTCTTTTTGATTTCTTTTCGTTGTCGTGCTTCTTGTTTCTACTTCTGCACACTGCTCATCTGTTTTCGTATCGTTTGGTTCGCTTCGTTTCTTTGTGATCGTCTCGGTGCTTTCCATTACAACTGGGATGTTTTCTACATGGTCTTCAGTTTGTTCGCTTGCATCTCTTTTTGAGCAAGGTTTCATCACTGGATAAACTGGAATAGTGTTTGTTTTCTCTTTGTTCAAGAATCGTGCATTCCCTATCAAAACTGGTAATGCTGGTCTGGATATTACTAGTACATCTGCGTCTCCTTCAAAAAATGGTGTTCGCATGAACAGTCTAGCAACAGGTACTTGCTTGACGTCGCATGACGCAAATGTCACGGATCGCATCTCACCTGTATACTTGTTTTCTGGTACTAATTTTGTATCAACAACACTAATTGTAGCTCCTGTGTCCCTCAATGCTGGCACTTCCTTGCCTTCTATTTTTACTTGACACGATGGCTGATAATTTATTTTGCTGCATTTGTCGCATAGCGCCATTTTGTGATTTCTTTCCAACCTTTCTTCAAGGTAAGGCATTCCCACTCTCGGTGCGTGGTGGTCTATGCTTTCATGGTGCTGGTGGTGCGTGGCTGCACAACTGCAACTCGCTGTATGCATCGATCCACATGTAGGTTGTACGTACAACGCATTCTGTTTTCTGTTTGGACAAACTGATACTTTGTGGGGTCCTCCACAATTGAAACATTCGATCTTAAATGATACTCTGTTCTTGACCGATTGATTTTCGTGTTTGTTTGGTGATCTGTTGTCGCGCAATCCTTGCTTACTGTGATCCCTTCTACCTAGAAGGACTGACGGACTATCCCTGTGTCTAAATCTGTCCCTGTTGTTATCTTTGAACATACTTCTATTCTCATGTCCCCTGTTTCCTCTTGACACCTCGTAGGTTTCTGCTGCTTCAGTAGCCTCATCTACGTTGGCTGGTCTTCTGTCTCGTACGAACGTAGCTTGCTCTTTTGGTAGTGCGTCTAAAAAGGTATCCACTGCCAATAATTCTACGATACTGTCAAAGTTCTTTTCTTTCCCTGAAAGTTCAATCCATCGGGTTATCCATTGCGTAATCCGATTCATGAGTTCTCTGGCTGTTTCGTCATTTTTCTTCCTGGCATTCTTCAGTTTTTCTCTGTACTCTTCTGATGTCAAACGGAACTTCTTCAGCAATTCTTTGCGAATCTGTTCGAAATCTTCTAAATCAACATGCTGCATGTGCGTGATAGCTTCTGCTGCTTTTCCCTTTAGCAATGCGATCAGGTGTAATCCCCATTCGTCATCTGGAATACGCTCTGCTCTCATGACCTTTTCAAATTTCCATAGAAAGACTTCTAAATCATCTCCATCTTCAAAAAATGGTAACTTGATTTTAATCCTGCGTCGATCTTGCGCGTTGTTGTTTCTGTTCTGTTCTCCTTCTATACGCCGACCTTCTGCCTGAATTTCTAATTCTCTCAATCGAGTCTGACGCTCAGCTTCTCGTTCTCGTCGTTCCGCTTCTCGTTCTTGCCGCGCTAACTCCGCTTCTCGTTCTTGTCGCGCTAACTCCGCTTCTCGTTCAGCTTCTTGTCGCGCTAACTCCGCTTCTCGTTCTCGCCGCTCTGACCAACGTTTTTTCTCATCCAGAACATATGCAGTTAAGTCGTTCCCCGCTAAACTCAATAATTCCCCTTCTTCTTTCCAAGCCTGCATCCTGGTTTTCATATCTGGTTCTTGTTCCATTTCTGATCTGCTAGGATTCTCAGATCTTGTTCTACTACTTCTTGTATCGGGCATGACGGCTAAGTTTGTTTGTACTGCCCAAAATCCGTGCAACAACAAAATGACTTCAACTATTGCTTGTTTATAAGCTATCGATAACCATTTATCAACGTGAACTTTTGTTGATCTGTCAACAAGTTTTGGCGTAACGAAAGAAAATACTGCATAATGATTACAATAAATTGTGACACATGGCTTAAACATCTCAGGACATACTAAGGAACACTTTGAAACCATCTTATTGAGTACTGGGGGGGGGGGGGGGGTGCACGGTAGACTTTCCTAGCTTGTGGACTAATAATTCTTCAACAATTCTTCTAGAGAGAGAAGGAAAAGCGAGACTCTTGTATTTGTGATTTTAAATCGGATAACTCAGAAGACTATAATACCCCTTTCACGTTATCAAAATTGCAGCAAGACTTGCGGAAATGTAATGACTCTGCTGCTGAAATAGATACCATCCAACATCAGCTCTTGACGCATCTGCCTAAGAAGTCTCGTACTTCTCAAGGCCTTTATATCTGGATAACTGGCTATTTTCCGACATTTTGGCGCCAGGCTGTGGTTGTGCCGATCCCCAAGCCGGGTAAGGATCCTTCCGACCCGGGCATCTAACGGCCAATTGCTTTGACATCATGTTTATGTAAAACTATGGAACGCCTGGTCAACGCCCGCCTAGTGTGGCATCTTGAGTCACAGGGTCTCATCACAGCTTTAACAAAAGATTGACCTTCCGCAACCATATTAATTACCTTGGAACCTTGTCAGAAGGCCCTCAACGTTCTTCGTGTCGTTGGTCGTACTGACTGGGGTGCAGACCGCACTGTCTTACTTCGACTGTACCGGGACCTTGTTCGGTCCAAACTGGATTATGGCTCTGGCTCGGCTTCCATGTCTGTTCTACAGCGTCTACACCATCAAGGTCTGCGGATATGTCTGGGGGCCTTCAGGACGTCTCCAGTTCCTAGTCTGAGAGCCTTCTCTCAAGCTCCGCCTCATGCTCAGCTACGTTCTGACACTGAAGTCCCACCCAGAGAAGATATACACCTATGATTGTGTTTTGACACTGAAAGCCCATCCAGAAAAGATACAAACACCTATGATTGTTTTAACCCGCCGTTTGCAGAGATTTACGAGATCTATCCACTTTACTTCCGTGTCCGATCACATCTGCAGGCGGCTATGTGGACCTGGACAAAGTTTCGGAATATCTTCAACCTGGATATTACCAGTTCCTGACATCTTGCTGGACTTGACCGCCCACAAGAAGGATTCTACTTTATTAACAGAGCCTCAATGAACTCCTTTCAAGTTTTCCTGACTATTGTATTTATACAGATGGGTTAAAGCCGCAGAGTCCTCACGCCATCCTAGACGCCCATACCGCCTTACAGACCATTCATCTGTATTTAGTGCAGAACTGCAGGCGGTTCTGCTGGCACTCTCGGGTAAGAAATTTCCTGATTCTGTCTGACTCTCTTTCTGCCATGCAGGCCCTTCAGGGCGCAGTGCAGATTAGAGAGCTCTACGCAGTGAATGAAGAAATAGTATAATATCATTTTTATTTGTTTTCGCAAATTCTGCTGCAAACGATGCCCACAACGACCCTGTCCCTGACGCACAGTTAGTGATTTTAAACCTGTGGTTAGTGCCTACATAGCCCGTGAGTGGCAGTCCGAGTGGGACAAAGAGGCTACCAAGCTGCATGAAGCTCTTCCTTTGGTGTCCGACACTCTACCTTACTGCTGCTGCAGCCGCCGTGAAGAGACTGTCTTTGCTCGGCTCCACATCGGGCACACGTATGTTACGCACTCTTATTTACTAAAACAGGAGGAGCGTCCATGGTGTTATGCCTCGACGAGCAGTATTCTGTTAAACACTTTTTGCTGTATTGTGCCGATCTAATTGACACAAGATATAAACATTTCACAGCAGGCTCCTTGAAGGTTTTTGTTCCGCCTGACAAGATCTTCAATTTTCTGAGAGAGTGCAATATTTTTAATAAGATTTGAGCATTAATAGACTATGTTAATTCTATTATTTTGACCTTTTTGAGAATGTAGACGTTTCCTTTAAAGACTTGTGCGACATTTTAGCATGAAATAGTTTTAAGATATATTTACATCTTGTCTTAAGACCTTTATTTTAGTCTGGCTGGCCAGATTTTTACCCATCCGTAAGATGGCCTTAGTTGCCTGTTCGGCGTTAAACCCAAATAACTACCCACCCCCACCCCCACCCCCACCCCCACCCCCATCCCCATCCCCACCCCCACCCCTACCCCCACGCCCCACCTCCGTACTCCCCATACCCTCACCACCACTCCCCCTTGCCCTCTCCAAGCCCACCCACAGTACAAAATCAGCGACAGCTGGAAGTCCCTGTCCATTTTTTAAACACCCGACCCGATCCAGGCGTGATGTCTTCCAATAAACTGAACTTTCTACTTGGTGTGTCACAAAGGATACATCATAAGCATGACATATCAACGCTTTACATTTTTCTTGTTTCGATTCCAGAGAGCGCAACACCAACGACAACAGCAACAACAACTAAACCGCTTAAGTCGAACACATAAATGCCAGTTCGGGCAGGTCGAAATACGTATAAGTCAAACGGCGAAAACAATTTCCCTGCACGTTCGACTTAAGCGTAATCGACAGTATATTATCCAATTCGGAGTCTAGCTCTGTTATTGGATTCAACCAGTATTTAGTCTGTTACAAGCATTTGAAATGTGCATTTCAATGTGCACAGAGAAGGTGAGCCAACCTACAAATATTGACAACAGTTTTGTATGTTAACAACATTTCTCGTGAATTAGGAGCCACAAACAAAGACAGACCCATACACTGATGTATTTTGTCTACAGCTTGTGTGGGGCCTCGCCATGCTGTATTCCGGGACTGTTACTGATATGATGGAGTTCATCTCTCTTTTCTCCACCATCATGGGAGTCGCTGTGGTCTTGTCGCTTTTATATCTCCGTGTAAAGAAGCCGGACACTGATAGGCCGTATCAGGTCAGTTATCCCATCATTATTGTCCCCAAAAGCGTCTGGTGTTCACATTGTACTTCTGTATCCAGTATCAGCCGTATTCCATGTAAAACATTGCGTGACTGGTCTCACCAATCACAAAAGTTGCTTACTTGGCAGTGATTGAGAAGTATCACTGCAGGGACGGATCTGGGGGGTGGAGGGTTGCAGAGGTTCCGACCCAAAATTCTTAAAAATTTTATACCAAAGTCCCTCAGTTTTGGGGTGTTTTTAGTTTTGGACCCCTTCCCCCCCCCCCCCCCCCCCCCCCCCCCCCCCCGTTTAATAACACGCGCATGCGCCATTTCTCTCTCCCCCCCATCCCCCACCCCCACCCCTCTCAAAGTAACTGATGTGCCCCTTCACTGAACAACGTTAGCAGCCGGTCCATTGCCATTTCAAGTGTCCCTCATTTAAGGGGCAGTAGCATACCTCTTTTACGTGTCCCTACTATGATGAAATGTGAAACGATAGGTAGAAAGTCTTAGTTAAGGCAAGACAACACTCAACTGATATAACGATCAGAGTTCACCTTGGGGAAAGCAGCTTCAACACCACCTGCTCCACCAACACCAACTGACAAGAGTTGATAATTCGCAATGTCACCTTTATAAATGTTCTTAGTATGTCTTACAGTAGTGCTTCACAACTTATGAAGTTTTAATGTCATAAAGTAAAAGACGTTTCTGCTCTGCTTCTCATGTGTATGCAGGCGAGTTTCCCGACGCATGCCAGGAGCAGTTGAAAACCTCTATTAAGCGTGCCTACACTCACGGATTCTAAAAAGAAAGTCTTAGCTGAGGCTAACCAACATTGGTAACCCGGCATATCAGCGAGTTTCAGCAATCGAAGCTCGCCCTGGAGCAGATCGCTTTAAATAATCTATGAATAGAAAGTTAGTCTGTACATTACTGCACGGCGCATGGGTTGTGCGGTGCACGGTCCCACTTTATTGTCTTCAGTCTATTACTTTGGGAGTGCTTTTGAAGCTCATTTGTAATGTTTTGGTTATATCATAGGAAAATTTCGGGAGATTTGATTCAGGTGCAGAAAATAGTATTGATGTATTGTCCACATGCCATGCCATGTTGACCAAGCTTTTTTTGGGGGGTGGGGTGGGGTGGGGGGGGGGGGGATCGAGGAACATATTACAAAATTGAGTCTCTCTTTTTCCCGTAGTTGCTCGTTTATAACATAAAAGTATTTTCATATGTGCGTGTGTATGTGTGTGTTTGTGTGTGTGTGTGTGTAAGTGTGCGTGTGTTTGTGTGTGTGTGTGTGTGTGTGTGTGTGTGTGTGTGTGTGTGTGTGTGTGTGTGTGTGTGTGTGTGTGTGTGTGTTATTTTGCAGACTTTACTATTCGTGCCTGTGTCGCAGCTCCTTATAAATATGGCAGTTCTGGTTCTAGCCATCTACCAAAAGCCTCATCGGATGGGTGTAGGCCTGGCTATTTTGTTTTTGGGGATTCCAGTATATTGGTTTGGTGTCCTGTGGCAAAACAAGCCCAGTGCGCTCACGGATCTTGTGGGTAAGCTTTGTTTATATGTGAGGACTGCGAAAAATGCATTATTCTTCATGTTATGTTAATATTTGTTCAATTTGTTAAAGATTTATTTCTTTCTTAACTTATGTTTATAGTGTTATGTGAGACGCAGAAGGTACAAAATAATTTTCTCCAACGTTTAACGGAAGATATGAATTGTTAAGTCCCTTCTATTTATAGAAGGGATTTTTTAGAAGGGACTTTTTAGGATGGGTCGCGGTGGGGAGAATTTTATAGCATGTCCATGATGTTAAGGCGGGCAGGCCTAAACCTCTCACAATTGATGTAACAAGATAAAAATTACATGTCTCGTTACGCTAACCTCGCTGCTGAACTTACATTTGTCGCGAAGCGCCGTATGTGCGTATGTATGTGTGTGTGTGTGTGTGCGTATATATGTAAACAAGAGACTTGGCCAAATACTTTCTTAAAGAGGTGGCTAATGTCTCATTCAAGACACAAACAACCGTTCATAGGAAGTCGGTTGACCTAGATTAGAGTCATATTACTTATATGCACCCTTTCAACTTCTTCAGTAATGAATTCTTCTCAGAACAAATTAAAACTGTAAAAAAAAAGTTGACATCTGGAGAAAGTCATTGACAGTGGCGGTAACGTAAAAGAAGCAAATCCGTCAACATGCAGACATACTCTAAATATGACGTCTCTCTCTCTCTCTCTCTCTCTCTCTCTCTCTCTCTCTCTCTCTCTCTCTCTCTCTCTCTCTCTCTCTCTCTCTCTCTCTCTCTCTCTCTCTCTCTCTCTCTCTCTCTCTCTCTCTCTCCCCCTAGAACAAGACGATCATCTACATCCCTAAAAAGGATGCATCAGGTCTCTTATATAACCCATGTTCTATACCTGCGTATTTCTCTGTGGGCTGGCGAATGGGTGCCTGATAGGCGGGGGCAGGGGATCTGTTCTGTCCAGCGCTGAGTAATTCCCCTTGGTTTGTTATACAATTCTGCCAGCGCTAGCCTCACCTATCTGGTTTGTGAGTATCTCAGTATAACTCGAGGCAAATTTGTATCGTTACATTGTTGTGTAATGTTCTGTGCATCTACTGTGGGAATTCAGGGTATTTACCCGACCACATATAGTAATGCACCTTCGTGTTTGTGTATGTATGTTTCTCCTGCCTACTTCCTAAGTTCCGGAGAAAGACATGGGTTATATAAGAGACCTGATGCATCCTTTTTAGGGATGTAGATGATCGTCTTGTTCTATACCTGTGGGCTGGCGAATGGGCGCCTGATAGGCGGGGGCAGGGGATCTAACTGTTCTGTCCAGTGCTGAGTAATTCCCCTTGGTTTGTTATACATATCTAAAAGTCAAGTTTTTAAAAAAAATTGTTTTAATTCTTTTGTGAAAAAAATTAATTTTTACTAAAGAAGTTGAAAGGATACAAAGCTGGCTAACGAACTCATCCAATGTCTTTCTCCAAACTAGCTATATCCAAAATTTCAAATAAATTTGACAAAAATTACGGACTCTAATCTGGGTCAACCGACTTCCTATAAACAGTTATTTATGTCTTCAATAAGACATTAAATTACAATATGCTCGGAGGCTCTCTTAGCCAAGTTTCAGGCCTGTGTGTACACAAATATGGGAAATTGTCTTGTTTACATACATACGCACACACACACACACACACACACACACACACACACACACACACACACACACACACACACACACACAAACACACAAACACACGCTTTCACATTGTGAGAAACAGACAAAACAAAAAAACAAGAAAACAACAACAACAAAAAACAACAAAGAAACATGCGTGCATGAAAGCCGCACACACGCACTGACCTAAACAGACAACCAGCAAGTTATCAAGGCAATCAATTTTACGTTTGGATGGTAGGCAGCGACAACGACATCCCCATTTTCACTCAGAATCCGCCTTTCGTGTTGAAGCTGAATGGAAAATGATTATTCTGCCTTCAAGTGCAGAAAAAAATATCCTGAAAAAGCCATAAGCCACTTTTAAGTGTATTTGGCCAAACATGAGATGTCTGCTATAACAACGAGGCACACAGAGAAATGTCCGTTTTGCGATTTTTTATTTTGGGGGTAGGTCTTTACCGGGTCACAGCGTAAAGACTACACAACGGACAAAAATGCGGTTGCAAGTGCCGTAAAGAGGACTAAAATTACTGTGACGAAAACAGACTTTACAAACGTTAAGCCGTTTGCAAAATATCGACCGGCAAATCTTTGTCTTGTTTTTTTTTTTTTTATGGCGAGCAGTGTATTGAATCGGAACCAACACACACACACACACACACACACACACACACACACACACACACACACACACACACACACACACACACACACACACACACACACACACAAAAACGCGCGCGCGCGCGCACGTACCCCCTACCGACCCACCCACACACACACACATTCACATTGTCACATGAGAATACAGCGACAAAACAAAGAAACAAACAAACAAGAGAAAACAAATAAACACGTACGCATGCACTGACGTAAACAGACTACCAGCAAGTAATCAAGGTAATCAATTTTACGTTCGGAAGGTACATTTTTCACTTAAAACTCGCCTTTCTTGTTGCATCTGAATGGAAACTGATTCTTCTGCCTACAAATGTTGATAAAATTAGGCTGAGTGCCCTCAGATGCGAGGCATTTCCGGTTAAATGTCCGATTTTTTTAAAGGGTGAACGTATGGAAAAGGACACACAAAAAAAAAGTTCATTTGAAATGACTCCCCATCTTCAGGTTGTCAAGAAAACTGAACGCAGTTTAAAATGGTGCTGTCCGTTTTTAGTCTGTCGGGCCAAACATGAGAAGTGTGTTAAAACAACGCAGCACACAGAGAAATGTCCGTCTTGCGATTTTTGATTTTCGGGGTAGGTAGTTTTATCCGCATTAGTCTTATCCGCATAGCGTAAAGACAACACAATGGACACAAATGCAGCGGAGAGTGCCGTAAAGAGGACTAAAAATACTTTACTGTGATGAAATCAGATTTTCAAAATGTTAAGCCGTTTTCGAAATATCGACCGGCAAATCTTTGTCTCGTTTTTTTTTTTTTTTAATGGCGCGCAGTGTACACACATACGCGCTTCCTGCCAAATGTACGTTCAGCAGCGAGGTTAGCGTAACTAGACATGACGTAATTTTTATCTTGTTACTTCAATTCTTAGAGGTTTAGGCCTGCCCGCCTTTGACATCAATGACATGCTATTAAATTCGCGACCCGTCCTAAAAGCAAATCCTTGGGCCAAGTTTGAAGACTGGTTTGAATAGTCAAACCAACGTTTAATTTTACCACGGACGACGGGGGGCGGACCGAAAAAAAGGCGACTACCACTAGCCCATTACCCCATACCCCATAGATTCACTTTTGTTATCGCACGTGAGCCGAAAAGATATTGCGAGCATATATCGATTTAATCCGTTGACCGCCGAGAAAACGTGAACACAATCTATCTCAGCTCCTCGTGAGCCACCGCGGATGACATTACTTTGCATCCATGTTCCTTGGACGATTGAGGCCCTTTACCTTTAAAAAATTTAAATGCATAATGGCAGTGACGGGGTTAAATTAGTAGTGTAATTGCATAATTATATCATAGTGCGAATGGTCTTTTGTTTACGGACTATATTTTATTATTTGTACGTCATGCGTTCGTATCATATTTGCGCGCACACAAAGTTCATTGTGTGAGCTAGTGTTTACCTATAGAGTAATGGATTTTTATGTTGTTCGCTTTTTTGCCCTTTTGTATTGGAATGCGCTCGCTCTGTAGGGAAGGACGTAATAATAACTGCATAACTTCGAGGCCCAGATGAAAACTACAGTCGACGACGCTTACTGAAGTCGAACGTCCAGGGATTTTTGTAAAGTGTCTATTTATAGAAGAGACAGGATGGGACGCTGTGGAGCGCTTTCAATGGCACGCAGATGACGTCATAGGCGGGCAGGCATAAAACTCTTACGTTGAAGTAAGAAGATAAAAAATTACGTCATATCTATTTACGCTAATCTCGTTTCTGAACGTACTTTTGGCGGCATCCAATTTCAGTATCATCGGATGCTTTCTTCTTCTTCTTCTCAAACGCCACCACACTTGGAGTTTGGCTCTCAAAATGAAATCTGTGGTCTTCTGTAGCGCCTCCACAGAGCGAGCACCATTTCTGTAAGTTGAATCCATCTCCGTCATATGGCTGTATATGCGTGGTACTGTGGTTTATTAGAGTGCGCTGTGCAGCCCAGTACCTCCGTCTTCAGCACTCGGGGTTTCTGTCGGGGTTACCTCACCCTGGTAAAAAGACCTTTCCTGGGAGCACAGGATGGTTTGGTTTTGGAGCTTCTCCTAGATGGGTTGCCGACCAAGGCTTATGAGTCCCATCTACTCAGGTTTTTCCTCGAAGGAGATCTGCCAACGAAGGCTATCGAGCATCCCTGCCCGGATTTGTATAGGGTTTACTCCCCCTAGCCTTTGCCTCTCCCAAGATGGGGATCTGGTTCATGGACATCAGGGCTTGTCCACACATCGATGGGCCTGCATACCGCATGTCTGGGGGGCCAAACCTCCTCCGAGTCCTCTGTAGTTCAGCCCGATTCTGTAAGGTGCTCGGTTAACGTGAGTTGCCACAAGGAGGCACTACATGAGGTTTGTTGTTGGAGAGGCTGTGTACTGGCAGGAAGAGACTGACATACTCTGTACCTTTTCGCAGAACTGCTAGCCAGCGGTGGGAGCTGAAAGCGAGAGCGACAAGCACAGACGCTACGCACTAGACGCATCACAACAGCCATTTGACCCACTCATCGGGGGCTTACTTAAATACCCCCTGAATTTAGAATTTCCTTATCTTTATGCGTGTACGTACACAAAACATCGGAGATTCTCGCCTTTACGTACTTACGCACACGCACACTGGCTGACTGCTTGGATTGCTGCGCAGCGAGAGAGAGAGAGAGAGATACAAGGAGCTTTCCCAGCAATATCGGTAACCACACGTTTGAAGTCTGAAAGTAACTTTTTCAGGATGCGTTTTTCCTTTGTCATTTTTTTTCATCCATGACTCCGGGAAGTTAAACTTTTAGGACTTAAAGTTCAACAAATTAAAAGCATGTGGCTGGAAATTTAACCCATATTCCTGATTTCCATCCTAGAAAAGTCAAACAGTCAAACACACTTTCATTTTGAACAAACAAATCAGTATCACAGAGGTGAGTACGTCTTATTCCTATAAAAACGATGAACCTGGTATCCATTCAAAGGCTTCCATTCCCACTGCCCCTGTTGCAGAGGGCTGAAAGCCTACACGCAATAAAACTTTGTGACTTGACACACACGCGCGCGCGTGCGCGCACGCACGCACACACACGCACACACACACAGACACACACACACACGCATACACGCACGCACACACACACACACACAATTTTTTTTTTATCGTTGCAAGGCGTTTAGATGACGACCACGTTCGACTGGCCCGCGACATAGGGTTCGACTTAACGGAGCTGTGATCAGTTGCAAAATTAGTCATAGAAGGCTCAGCTTTGGCCATGAAAAAATTGGTTTGATTATCCGAGTTTGGATAAGGGGAAACGTGTTCGATTTATTCGAAGTTTGACATTATTGAAACCAGACAGTTTGAAAAATAGGTTATAAAATTAGTTCCAGAGTAATTTTGGACAGGAGAAAAAATGGTTCGTCTTAATTAAGCATTTTTCGTGTTCGTATGGATTGGCCGGGGACTTAATAGAACTCTTATCCAAAAGACGCTGACATACAGCTCTTTTGATGTCTTTTTAATCTGTTGTTATTATGTTCGACAGAACATTTCTTGTGCATTTCTTGTGTGTTTGTATTGAGTTTTATTGTATGGTTTATTTGTGTCATGTTTGTTCAGTTGTGCCTGTATGTTTGTAATGCGCTTTCAACACACTGTCTGGGGGTCCTGTGCTATGTTAGAAACATGTTGTTATTATATTGTTGTCATTACTACTACTGCTACTACTACGTCAGTTATCTTCTTTCTCTCGATATTTCAGGATACCTGACAGCTGTTACACAGAAGATCTTACTTCTTGTAAAGACAGAGTGATGATTCAACAATCAACACGTGAGCCCCGTCAATACGTGTGGTGCCGGAGACCTGTCTAGTCTGCTTTTGATTTTTGAATTTGATACAAACGTACTTTCATCGAAAACGATCTTGGTGGCATTGCCATAATCTATTTGTTTTGTTGTACGCATTTGTCATGATCATTAAATAATAATAATAATCAATAAATTGTGTTGTAACCGTCGTTTATAAAGCATTTCTCTCTCCGTTGAGTTCTTTTCTGCATTTTACTCGCTTGGCAGTCACCTTTTTGGTCTGGATTTGTTGTTTGGCGAATGGTGAGAGTCTGGACACGCACACGCCTTCTGTCGCCCCCCCCCCCCTTCCCTCCCTTTTCAGCTTTTCGATTTTTTTCAGCCCCTGGAAGCAAGGTCTAGCGTCGGGGAGGCATTTTGTATCAGGTTGAGAGAAAGATAATAAGAGATTTAAAAAGCTTCAAATTCAATAATGCCGCACCGATCTATAAATCTCGCCATTTTTGACAATAAACTAAATTCCCGTCATTACCAAATCACCCTGTTGATTTTTTTAAAAACGCGTTCATGATCAGTGCGGCATTATTGAATTTGATACTTTGGGATTCTCTTATTATCTTTCTCTATAACCATTGTCTCTGGTAACACCTAAACATCCACGTGACCAAGTGATGTCAAGTGATACTTCATACTTATTAACAAGTTGCAACTAACTTTTAGGAACCTTTAAGTTAGTTGCCATAAGAACTAACATATGGTAAGTAATTATTAAATTACTTACCATAAGAACTTATTAATTACTTACCCTAAGTTCTTATAAGTTCTTATAACAACTTAACTTCAGTCCCAAGATACTGAGACAGATTTGTCAAGATACAAGGGCAACAAATTTTTTTCCCCCCCTCAATAGTACTTTGGTGGCGGCGCAGATAGGTCTAAGTAGACGGGTCTATACAACAAATCCAGACCAAAAAAGGTGGCGTGTCATCTTTCTGTAAAGTGTATGCCAATATTAAAAGATTTCCTGATCTTTATTTGCTTGAAAGTAGATTTTGAAGTTTTTCTGTGGTTTCTTGAACCCCGATTTGTTTTCCCCTCTCTAAAAAACTAGCCTTTAGTTCTTCAACATGTACGGGAGATTGACTACGCATCTTATTTTGTATTTCAGATTTCAGTTGTTTGTAATTGTTCAAATCATCTTGCACTCTTTTAAATTCATCGTCGTCAATAAAATTGTCCTGCAACGCCTTACTGATTATAAGTTTCATACTACTCAGTTTTGCACCAGCGAGCGTACTCAACGCTTCATGTTTCTGTAACTTTGTATGAAATCTTTTGTTAAGGGCTTGCAAACCAAAGCATGTCAGACATGCAAAACCACTAACACCTTCAAGAGCAATTCCAAGACACCCCCCCGCTCCAGTGGCAATCAGAGCAAAACCACCACCAAATGGTCTACCGTGCACCCCCCCCCCCCCCCCAGTACTCAATAAGATGGGTTTCAAAGTGTTCCTTAGTATGTCCTGAGATGTTTAAGCCATGTTCCCCAAAAATCCTTAGGAACACACCAGAGATATAGCCGATGGCGCAAGGGTACCCCCATTCACACTCTTCGCAGGTGCTAAAATGAGGTTGAGAAACACTTTTCTCTAAATAAATCAGAATTCATTCCAGAAACCCAAATCAGGCAATATTATGTCAAGGCACACCTTCTGCATCCTCTGCAAAAAACAGAATGAAAAAATATTGAATCTCTGGCTCACAGTGAAGGTATTTGTGCACCCATTAAACGACCATTTCCGCAAAATCGCAAAAAAAAGACAAAAATAATGTGTCAGATGCCTTCAGACATTTTCTATAGCACTGACAGTCCATTTTCAGGTTTACATCATTAAAACTGGATGTCACAATTATTATAAACTTTACTAGGTGATGCTGTGATCCCTGTGAGTGCCACAGTGGTTGATTTTGTATCCCTACCCCCAAGTTGTAAAAATACACAAAATTAATTAGAAAAAATTGCTTAAGTTATTCCATTTTATTTTGACCTCTTTTTACCGATTAAGTTTGAATAATGTGAGCATAAAGTGCAAGAAAATAAGTTAAGTCGTCATCCTTTACGGTACATTCGTGGTGAATGATAACTTTTTCCCTATTTAAAATTGCCGAATTGGGAAACGTATGTCGTTTCCGTTGCCCTCAGAAATTTTGTATACAACTGATAGGTCTTTGTTAGGTTTGATTGGTTAGGATAGAGTACCACAGTTACTCCCAACCTGATTTTGTGATGCTATGATGCATTTAGGGCCCACAGTGGCTGAATCCCCATTTTACCAGTACGCAAAGTAACGCAAAATAATCATAAAAATTGCTTACGTCATACTCCTCTGTTTAAATATTTTTTGTTGCCAGTTTTTTTAAAGTATGCATATTGAGCATAACAAGTTGTGATCATTTCATTAATTTCAATGTAACCCCATCAATTTAATTGTAACTATTTTTAACTGGCTGGTCTTTTAGGTGATATTTTACTTAGCGTAAGGCAGGTCTAGTAAGGTCTCCCCTTTTCCTTTTATTTATTTTCATCTAGAAATGTGTCAATATGAATGCGTAATAAAGTTTCATGGTTCCTAATAGCCAAAAAAATGTTATCAAAACTACTTAGTTTCCACATGTCGACTACGAGATCTCCACTTCCACCTTCTGCAACGTTCGATTTTGTATGGCCGTCTTTAAATCTTATATTGTTCTGGCTGCCAATAAGTGAGCTGTCAAGAGCTAGGCAGCATGTTTTCAGAGTTTGGTGTATAGGGGCGTGTCTTCTGGTCAGAACTGCCAGCAGACCGCTTCTGTGTATGGACATGTTTGGAGAATGTGTAAGGAGACTGATTTTCTACGCCAAATTCACATAGGGCTGTTTCCGCATGACCCAATCTCACGAGGTGAGTCCAGCAGGGTCCTTACGATCTGTGAACATTTGTGAAAGTTGTTAAAAAATGACAAGGCTTTTTCAGGGCCCTGGAAAATCTGTCAATTTCAGTCCTTTTCCTTAAAGTCTGTAAAAGTTTGTACAAAATTACAACGTGCTGGCAGACTTTTGTCTACTTCTTTTTTTTTTTTTCTCCCCCAATTTGTGACTATTCCATTGCGAACGATCATGCTGACGCTTGTTGCAAGTGATCTATATTTAGCTCTGATCATAAAGTGACTGCATGGCCTTTCTGCCGAACATTCTGATTGGTTGTTTACGCTTCTACCGAAGTCCGCCATTCGCTAAGCGTTCTTTTATTTTGGTATCTCTTCATGCATTAGGCACGGAAGCTTCAAATAATTGCTGATACAGAGTGATCTGATTAAAGTGTGTAAACCTTCAGGCTTCAATTTGGGTTTGTGAAACGTTCCTGCTTTTCTGTACGGACCCAGTCCAGAGTAAGCAGTGCGTAGATGAAAGATGGTGGCCTGGCTCTCCCTGTTCAGCTTGTTGATGTCATCTGCCCACAGGCTGCAGCCGCCATTCTGCTGTTGCCAATCACTTTGTTGTTGTAGTGTCTCCATTCCCAGCTAGTCCAGAATGCACTGGAATCCACTGCAGCACTATTTTGTGGACAGGGCATCCAGTCTATCTTGAAGCTTCCTGGTGAGATCAGTGGATCAAGCTGCTGCCTTTCCCTAGCTAGTGCTCTGCTGCTGTGTTGAGCACCTGCAGATCTGTACGATAGTTGGAGCTGCTGCCACCAGCTGGTAAGGAGAGGGAGGTAGTAGTGCGGTCTGCACAACAGATGTACACGCCACTTCCTTCATTCCGCATGGCATCTTATGTGGTATCACAGCTGCTGTGAGGGTAGCGCTTGTGCACAACCTCCAGCAAGATGGCTTTGTGCAGTGCCGCGACCTTTGGCAAAGAGTCCTGGAACATTGTTTATGTTGTCTTGAAGGCTCTTTCGAGATGTCCAGGTATCTGAAGGGAGCTGTTCACACATCTTTGGGCTTGGTTCCAGGACGTCAGTGTTAGCCCTTTGCAGGACCTTCAGTTGGCGGTTCAGATTTGGGCGGTTCAGATTTGGACATTTCTGACGGTTCTTGGTCTGCTCCTGTAGTCTCCCATGCTGTCGGTGTTTAGTAAGTTTCTTCATCGTGTGTGCTGTTCTGTATTCCAGTGGCTCCAATGTCCTCCATTTCCTAAATTGGGGTGCTCCAGATGGCTCTAAGAATGTCACTGCATCATGAGAATGATCCATGTTCTGCATCTTGTCAAGCCTGGCTTTTTGGGTTTTGCAGGCAGTGTTTCATGTTGTCGATGTATCTTGGTACCGCACAACTGGTCTGACCGAGCAGGTGTTTGCTTGTGCCAGGATGCTGTAATTTGCGCCAATGTGGTCCCCACCAGTTTCTTCATCAGAGACTTCTTTTTTTTTTTTGCAGCTCTAGCTTCCATGGCTTCAATATGAGGTCTCCACGTAAATCCAGTAATTTATTTGTTGCCAGTAAAGTTGGCCTGTCTGTCTTTGGTACTCGAAGGTCTCCAGTTTTGAGGTGACCTCTTCCGTCTGATTGAAAGAGATGGTCTAGCTCAGTTTGAGTGGCCTCTTTCAGTCCAGCTGCTGACTCTATTGGCAACATCCTGGATTCTGGAGGATGCTATTTCTTTATGTTTTCTGAAGGATGCTATTTCTTTATGTTCTGCTGCGCTCCACACTGCAAAGTCATCCGCATGGAGGATGTTCAAGACGAACCTTGGTACTGTTGTACTGATGTCATTAATGTAGACCAAAAACAGCATCAGACACAACATCTCCCTGAGGTACACCTTCCCCGAGTTTGACAAGAGTGCTGAATGTGCAGACGATAGAAGCTTCAGCGGGAGCCCCTGTTAAGCATGCCTTAAATAAAAAGAATTACAATTAAATTGATGGGTCACATTGAAATTAATGAAATGATCACAAATGTTTATGCTCAATATGCATATTTTGTTAAGAAAACTGGCAACAAACATATTTAATCAGAGGAGCAATTGTTATGATCATTTTTCGTTCCTTTGCGTACAGGTAAAATGGGGGTAGGGCAGCAGATTCAGTCACTGTGGCCCCTAAAAATGCATCACAGCATCATAAAATCAGGTTGGGAGTAACTGTGGTACTCTTTCCTAAACAATAAAACCTAAAAAAGACCTATCAGTTGTATACAAAATTTCTGAGGGCATCAGAAACAACGTACGTTTCCCAATTCGGCAATTTTAAATGGGAAAAAGCTATCATTCACCACGATCATACCGTAAAGGATGCCGACTTTCCTTATTTTCTTGCACTTTATGCTCACATTGTTCAAACTTAATAGGTAAAGAGAGGTCAAAATAAAATAGAATAACTTAAGCAATTTTTT
Source organism: Semisulcospira habei (assembly GCA_036245525.1). Classification (NCBI taxonomy): domain Eukaryota; kingdom Metazoa; phylum Mollusca; class Gastropoda; family Semisulcospiridae; genus Semisulcospira; species Semisulcospira habei. The sequence goes on along the minus strand of BTPG01000002.1, from coordinate 187,858,980 downwards.
CTAATTAATTTTGTGTATTTTTAAACTTGGGGGTAGGGATACAAAATCAACCACTGTGGCACTCACAGTAATCACAGCATCACCTAGTCAAGTTTATAATAATTGTGACATCCTGTTTTAATGATGTAAACCTGAAAATAGACTGTCAGTGCTATAGAAAATGTCTGAAGGCATCCTACACATTATTTTTGTCTTTTTTTGCGATTTCGCGGAAATGGTCGTTTAATGGGTGCACAAATACCTTCACTGTGAGCCAGAGATTCAATATTTTTTTCATTCTGTTTTTTGCAGAGGATGCAGAAGATGTGCCTTGACATAACATTGCCTGATTTGGGTTTCTGGAATGAATTCTAATTTATTTAGAGGAAAATGTTTCTCAACCTCATTTTAGCACCTGCGAAGAGTGTGAATGGGGGTACCCTTGCGCCATCGGCTATATCTCTGGTGTGTTCCTAAGGATTTTTGGGGAACATGGCTTAAACATCTCAGGACATACTAAGGAACACTTTGAAACCCATCTTATTGAGTACTGGGGGGGGGGGGGGGGGTGCACGGTAGACCTTCCTAGCTTATGGACTATAACCAGCTGAAACTACACCCACAGCCTTAGCTGCATTGTGCACAGAATTGAAAACTCTTTTATACCGTCTTTTACAACTGGAGTATCTCGCCTCTTCTCCTTCCAAATATTTCAATGCTACTGTAATATTTATTAATCGGAATGCGTCTGCCTGTAATATTTTATCTGATGCAATTGGCACAGTTGTCACATGTGGATCAATCGGCACATACTCAAGCGTCGGTAGTTGCAGATAGAAGTTCACCATTTTTGTATTCACAAATATTTGTAAAAATTTAATCAGCGATTACATTTTGAAACTCGTCAAAAGTGTATAATTTGCTGGAGTAATAAAATGAAACAAGATCTATGTGTTCAAGTTTTATGTAACTTAGACAAACAAAAGTTGTATGATCGACTACAGCTGGGTTAATAGTTGATACGTTTATTTCAACACCTTTTCTAATAGCAATAAAAACCTTTGTCGACTCTTGCAATGTGTCATCCCATGTAATTTTGATTCCTGTGCAATTTCAGCCTCTTTTACAGAAGCTACAGACTTCATGATAATTTCAAATACTATTGTCGCTTCTCTTGCCATGGCAAAGTTTGCTGGCATAAACACAACAGAAGTATGCGATCTTCCCCTTCTATTTGTAAGAAGATACCTCCGTTTCTCATACTCCTGCACTCCAGCCAGAAAATAAACATGTTGACATGTTATTAATAGGTGATGGTGATAACTTTTACTACACAATTATCAGGAGTATGTCACGTCTAATTCATGGGCATACAACAAAACACAATGGCAACCAGGAAGTGTGTAAGAGATGTTTACAAAGATTCTCCTCTATTAGCGCACAAACATGTCCAACACTGTAGGTCACCTGATGACATACAAACAGTACTTAAGTATCCAGATCCTGGTAGTCAAGTACATTTTAAGAACTATGGGAATCAACAAAAGCTGCCGTTTGTAGTGTATGTTGATTTTGAATCACCGGTTGTATCATATGAAGGTCCTGTTCCAGAATCATTACCAAAGACTGTAAAACTAAGTGACCAAGTGGTGTGTTCTTTTGGATACATTCTTGATAGGTCAGACGGTAATCATTCAGAACGTGTTATCTACAGGGGTGAAAATGAAGCATGTCTGTTTATCTCACAACATGTCAGATGTCTTTGGTGATGACAGAAGAAGACAAACTGAATTTTGATGCAGTGGAGACATGTTGCCTCGCGCTGGGACCATACGGCGTTGAGGCGCGTCCCCTGGGTGGTGGATTAGGGGGTCCCTCGTGAGAGGGGTGCACCGAATGAAATAAGGTGCCGTGAACCAACATGGTCTAAGGGAAGGTGACCCCGACAGAAAACCCCTGGTCCTCCTAGTTGGGCGTGGGGGTAGCTTCCCCACCCTGCAAAAAAGGAAATAGCTACAAAAAACGCCGACGAAAAGACCTTTCCTGGAGGAGGAAGATTCTTCTACTAGAAGACTTATGACGTCCTGTGGTGAAAGCCGGAAGTCTTCGGAAGCCACAGGACCGATCCGCCTCTCTCTATCCAGGGATACAACCATTGGCACATGGAACGTCAAGACCATGTACCAGAGCGGCAAGGCCGCCCAGATAGCAGCGGAAATGCAAAAGTACAACCTTTCCCTGCTAGGCATCAGTGAAGCCAGATGGACGCAGTCTGGCCAGAAAAGGCTGTAAAGTGGGGAGATGATTCTGTATTCAGGTCATGAAGAGGAGAATGCCCCCCATACAGAAGGAGTAGCACTCATGCTGTCACCAGTGGCACAGAGAGCGCTGATGGGCTGGGAACCTCTTGGGCCAAGAATTATAACAGCAGCCTTTAGAACCAAGAAAAAGCTCAAGCTGAACGTCATCCAGTGTTATGCGCCCACCAATGACAGTGACGAGGAAGAGAAACAAGAGTTCTACGACCGACTCCAGAGTGCCGTGGACAAATGTGCGGAGCGAGACATCACCATCGTCATGGGCGATTTTAATGCCAAAATAGGGGAGGACAACACCGGATACGAAGAGGTGATGGGGAGACAGGGACTAGGCTCGGAGATGAGTGAGAACGGGGAGAGGTTTGTAGACTTTTGTGCTCTAAACCGACTTGTCATTGGAGGCAGCATCTTCCCATACAGAAGAATACACAAAGCAACTTGGGTCTCACCTGAACATACAACAGAGAACCAAATAGACCATATCTGCATTACCAAGAAATTTAGAAGATCCCTTCAAGATGTTCGAGTGAGGAGGGGAGCAGATGTCGCCTCAGACCACCATCTGCTTACCTTAAGAATGAAGCTCAAGCTAAAGAAAAGCCGCACAGAGACAAGAAGACAGCGAGAAACTGAGAGACAATAAGAAGACAGCGCTATAATGTAGGCCTCCTGAGAGAAACTGGAGTTAGAGAAGAGTTCAAACTGGTGCTGTCCAACCGGTTTCAAGCGCTACAGGAGCTAGTAAATGAAGAGGAGGCGGTCACCACAGAGCAGCAGTGGAAGGCAGTTAGAGAGGCGCTGAACTCAACCTGCAAAGACACTGTAGGGCTCAGGAAGAGGCTGTGTGGAAGAAAACAGTCAGCCCTGAAAGAGGCTGCGGGCCTTTGGATGCGTGACGTAAAAAATACAATTTAAATTCAATTCAAATTATATTTAAAAAAATTATCCCTTAATGGGCAATTACAGTTTACGGACGGGAGGGAACAATAAAAATAACAAATACAAAAGTATTCTAAAGCATTATTAAACCTTAAACAGCAAGAAAAACAACACATTTAATAATAAATAAGCATAGCATTTATATGGCGCATTTCTCATATTTATAATAAGTTCGGGATGTATTATTATTACATGGTATTTATATGGCGCATTTCACATATTCATAATATAACTCAATGCGCAGAATGTAGCCGCGAACTGAACCCAACAAGCACGCTCACGTGAATCACACGCATTCACTCACACACTGTACGTAAACACAGAACATTCACGTGGTGCTAAGGGCAAGCTCAAGCGAGCTACTGACGGTATTTGGAAATCGTTTTGTATTTGAAATTTTATTAAGTTGGCTGAAACTGATACCAAAGTGGAGGGGGAGGAAGAGCCGGAGTACCCGGAGAAAGAACCCCCGACATTACGTCTTACACACTCACATACAACCGTCCATCCAGGCCAGCGAGACCCACGCGATGAAACAGCTGTGTAAATCACACACACACACACACACACACACACACACACACACACACACACACACACACACACACACACACACACACACACACACACACACATGCACACGCACGCACACACACGCACACACACCCAGAAAGCCTGTGTAGATTTAGTAATATATGTAAAACAATATCAAAGAAACTGTTTATTTTATCCAAGTTAAAACATATAGCTAATGTAGAAACACGAAAACTGTTCTTCAATGCCCACATCAGGTCACATATAGATTATGCTTCTGGAGAAGTGATAGCAATTATGAAGAAGAATAGCAGGAGCAACAAAATGACATCACTATAAGCTTGACGTCAACACAACTTGATGTTTCAAGTCACTCGTCCCGGGGCCAAAGGCACGCAGCCTCTTCCAGGGCTGACTGTTTTGTTCCATACAGCCGCTTCCAGGGCTTCCTGTTTGATCTGAGTATATAGTAGATCCAAAACTTGCAGAAGTGCATTAATTATTATTTTAAAAAGTTAAAGAGGTACAAAGATGGCTAACGAACTCATCCTGTGTCTTTCTTCAAACTAGCTATGTCCTACATTTCAAGTAAATATGACAAAAATTACGGACCCTAATCTGGGTGAACCGACTTTCTATAAATGGTTTTTAATGTCTTCAATGAGACATCCATCAGTTACAAAATGCTCGGAGGCTCTCTTAACCATCCCTTAAATAAAGTATTGCGTCAAGTTTCAAGTGAGCTTGTACGGCCAGGACAGCAATATCTGAGATTCTCATGTCTACATTTATACACACACACGCACACACACATACCGCCTTTCGTGCCAAACTAGACATGACGTAATTTTTATCTTATTATTCATTTGTCAGAGGTTTGGGCCTCAGTGCCCACCTTTGACATCATGGACATGTTTATTAAATTCGCCCCACCGCGACCAATCCTAAAAAGTCCCTTCCATAAATAGAGGAGACTTAAAAAACAACAAAGCAAATAAATTTAAAATATAAAGAGTATAATACATTTAATACACACAGAGTATAATAATTTATATCCATTGCCCCAAAATATTTAAACATAAATTAAGGGTTGCTTGAAAAATACAAACTCAGAAACGTTTCCTTTAACTATTTGAGCTCAGAAACGGTCCAGTTATCTTCTCTTTGAATGTCAACTGATTATCGTGGTCCGTTCATAGCGTAATGTGTACCAATAAAGAGCATAGGGGATGAAACATCATGGGACGGAATGTGATTGGGACGAAAGGTCTGGGCGAATGCATGTAGGGTGAAGATATGCATAGATCAAGATGCTCAAAGAACAAGCCCATCGAAGCTTTCTAACGCTAAATAAACAATTTTTGCGGCACCTACAACTTCAAATATAGGAATATTACGACTAAGTACTTAATAATATGTGGTTATTTTGGTTTAGGAGAAGTTATTCCGACTGTTTTTGGACAGCGCGATCGTGTAGCAAGGGAAGTAATCGACGTCAACGGCAGTGGAAAACGGCTTACTAGTACAACTAAATCAACTTTAATGTAAACCAAACTTCTAACACATGAATATTTTGTGTTTAGGTACGCAATAATAGTATGGATATGGTTATTTTAACTTAGGACAGGTTATTCCTGGTTTTAGCAGTACCCCGAGGAATATCCTTGATGAGGGTGTAACCCCTGCGGTTATTTGTAAGCGCTTATCTGATTGGCTGTTCATAATAGAACATGTAAAAAGTGACTTATTACACGTTCTAATACTACGCGGTTTGGATTGGCTGGTACTTTGACTTAATACATGTACTATGTCGGTCACGGGGTCGATTTGTGAACTCTGATTGGCTGCCTTAATACATGTACTAATGACTTACTTCGCGGTGTTTTGGCCAACCGTACTCTGTCGCCTGGTCAGGTCCGCTGCCATCTTGATGCCGCTGTCCCTGAGGCTGGCCTTGAGGCGCTTGTGTCCTGCACCACCGACATCTTGTCCCCCCAGCGGCTGAAGCGCACGATAAGAGCCCGGGGGTGGGGGTGCTTGGCGTTTTCCTTACGGAGACCCACCCCTGTGGGCCCTCTCCACGTCGTCGGTAGACCATGTCTTCTGCGTGCCGCAGTGCTCGTTAAGTACATCCACTATTTTCTGAGCACAGGCGGCGTAGTCCTCTCTTGTAGACTCACGTATACCGATGAACTTTACGTTGTTTCTGCGAGAAAACGTCTCTAGATTGTCAATTTCGTTCTCCAGTTTATCGATGCGCTTGTTTCTTGCCGAGTCCGATTCTGCCAAATTCCCAATATCAGCTGTGTGTCTCGCTAGCTTATCTCTCCTATCTTTCATATTGCCGTGTAACTGGGATATTTTCTCCTCAATACGTCCATGAAAAGAAAAGGGGAGACTGCCAGTGCTCATATTTTAGGAAGTGTAAAGTAGTTAAGAGCACTGTCAGGGGAGAGAAGTGTGCATGATCGACCAGTGATCATAGATCCACAGTGGCCAAAGCACCAAAAAAAAAAAAAAAAGATAGGAAAGAGGGGTGCGCTAAGAAAGTGACTGAAAGCAATGCATATGGAAGCCCCCCGAAGGGGGCGTATCACATATCCCACTGTTCCAGCCACAGTGCATGGAAATTTAAATCTAGGTCCCCCAAGGGGGGTCCAGATATTAAGCCGGTGTGGACATCTGTTTCGGTCTTGGCGACCTCTTCAGCACACCATCGGCAACACTGGAGGAAGGCAGGAATTTCTGCACACCTGCAATGACAGCCACGTTTTACTGTGGTGTCTGCAGGGGCATACATCCCATGCCACCACCTAGAGCTACATTTCCATGCACCCTAAAAGAGAACAGATGTTCGAGTGAGGAGGGGAGCAGATGTCGCCTCCGACCACCATCTGCTTACCTTAAGAATGAAGCTCAAGCTAAAGAAAAGCCGCACAGAGACAACAAGAAGACAGCGCTATAATGTAGGCCTCCCGAGAGAAACTGGAGTTAGAGAAGAGTTCAAACTGGTGCTGTCTAACGGGTTTCAAGCGCTACAGGAGCTAGTAAATGAAGAGGAGGCGGTCACCACAGAGCAGCAGTGGAAGGCAGTTAGAGAGGCGCTGAACTCAACCTGCAAAGACACTGTAGGGTTCAGGAAACACCATCACAAAGACTGGCTGTCAGCACAGACCTTGAAGAAGATAGAAGTGAGGAAGCAGAAGAAAGCAGTTGTCAACAACAGTCGCACGAGAGCAGCCAAAGTAAGGGCACAGGGGGAATACGCGGAAGCCAACCGCGAGGTGAAGAGGAGTATCAGGGCAGACAAGAGGGCCTACACAGACAGCCTGGCAGCAGAGGCAGAAAAGGCAGCAGGCAGCGGCAACATGAAACAGCTCTACGACATTACCAGAAGATTGTCAGGCAAGTATGGCCATACAGAAAGACCAGTAAAAGACAAAGAAGGCAAGCCTATTGCAGACAGAGCAGACCAACTCGACAGATGGGCCGAGTATTTTGAAGAGTTACTGAACAGACCTAGCCCACCCGACCCCCCCGACATCCAGCCGACAGAGACCGACCTACCCATCAGCTGTGGTTTAGCCCACCAGCCGAGGTGGTTAGCCAGGGTGTGGCGCTTGGAGCCAGCACGTGAGAGATTAAGGAGATGGATGAGGACCAGTGATGCCCGTCCGTCCTATGTAGGACGCAGCTGCCGAACAGCAAAGGTGCTACCTCTATCCAGAGCCCCCTACACCCCCTCACGTGGTTTAGCCCACCAGCCGAGGTGGTTAGCCAGGGTGTGGCGCTTGGAGCCAGCACGTGAGAGATTAAGGAGATGGATGAGGACCAGTGATGCCCGTCCGTCCTATGTAGGACGCAGCTGCCGAACAGCAAAGGTGCTACCTCTATCCAGAGCCCCCTACACCCCTACACACCAGCCGGGAAGAGATCAGAAGAGCAGTGGCATTTTTGAAGAACGGCAAAGCAGCAGGCCCAGATGGCATCCCAGCGGAGTCTCTGAAAGCAGACCTAGAGACAACAGTAGAGATGCTGTACCCACTGTTTGGAAAGATCTGGGAAGAGGAGGTGGTGCCGGCTGACTGGAAGGAGGGGTACCTAATCAAGCTTCCCAAAAAAGGCGACCTCAGCAAGTGTTCCAACTACAGAAGAATCACGTTGCTGTCAGTACCAGGAAAGGTCTTCAACAGGATCATCCTGGAGAGAATGAAGAGCTCCGTTGACCCCCAGCTGAGAGACCAGCAAGCAGGATTCAGGAAGAACCGATCATGTACAGACCAGATCGCCACTCTCCGCATCATCGTGACTGTACGTCAACTTTGTGGATTATGAGAAAGCATTTGACAGTGTGGACCGAGAGACTCTGTGGAAACTCCTACGACACTACGGTGTACCCACAAAGCTCGTCCGCCTGATCAAGAGCAGCTACGATGGCATGACATGTCGTGTGATCCACGAAGGGCAGTTCACCAGGGAGCTCCAGGTCAGAACTGGTGTCAGGCAAGGGTGTCTGCTGTCTCCGTTCCTCTTCCTACTGGCCATAGACTGGGTCATGAAGATGAACACAGAGCACAGACGAAGTGGAATACAGTGGACACTGTGGACACAGCTTGACGACCTCGATTTTGCAGACGACTTGGCATTACTGTCCCACACTCATCAACAAATGCAGGACAAGACCACGAGGCTTACTGACATCTCGTCCCAAGTGGGCCTCATCATTCACAAACAGAAAACAAAGACAATGAGGCTGAACGCAACCAGAGAAGAACCAGTCTTGCTTGCTGGCACCCCGTTGGAGGAGGTGGAGTCCTTCACCTATCTCGGGAGCATCATAGACAAAAAAGGCGGCGCAGCCTTTCTCCAGTTGAAAAAAGTGTGGAGTTCCAGAGAGCTGTCACAACACACCAAAGTCCGGATTTTCAACTCCAATGTAAAAGCAGTTCTCTTATATGGAGCAGAGACTTGGAGATTGACAAAAACCACAGTCAACAGAGTACAGACCTTCATGAACAGTTGCCTTAGAAGAATTTTGAAAATCCACTGTCCAGAGAAGATCAGCAACGTCAGACTCTGTGAGAGAACAGAGCAGATAACAGCAGAGAATGAAATGGGGCAAAGAAGATGGGGATGGATCGGTCACAGTCTGAGAAAGCCAGCTTCCAGTATCACTAGGCAGGCATTGTCATGGAACCCCCAGGGAAAGAGGAAAAGAGGTAGGCCGAGAAACTCCTGGCGTCGAGACCTCCAAGCAGACATCAAGAGACTGGGAACCACCTGGAGTAGAATCGAAGGAGAAGCACAGGACATGAGTTGCTGGAGGTCTCTCGTCGACGGCCTATACCCGGGTAGGAGTGACAGGCGTAAGTAAGTAAGTAAAAGAGAACCTACCAAAAGGGGGGAAGAGGTTGCAGTCGATATTGTAGTAATAAATGAAAAGAAAAGGGGAGACTGCCAGTGCTCATATTTTAGGAAGTGTAAGGTAATAGCACTGTCAGGGGAGAGAAGTGCGCATGATCGACCAGTGATCATAGATCCACAGTGGCCAAAGCACACAAAAAAGATAGGAAAGAGGGGTGCGCTAAGAAAGTGACTGAAAGCAATGCGCATATGGAAGCCCCCCGAAGGGGGCGTATCACATATCCCACTATTCCAGCCACAGTGCATGGAAATTTAAATCTAGGTCCCCCAAGGGGGGGTCCAGATATTAAGCCGGTGTGGACAGCTGTTTCGGTCTTGGCGACCTCTTCAGCACACCATCGGCAACACTGGAGGAAGGCAGGAATTTCTGCTCACCTGCAATGACAGACACATTTTACTGTGGCATCTGCAGGGGCATACATCCCATGCTACCACCTAGAGCTAAATTTCCATGCACCCTAAAAGAGAACCTACCAAAAGGGGGAAGGGGTTGCAGTCGATATTGTAGTAATAATGAAAAGAAAAGGGGAGACTGCCAGTGCTCATATTCGATGGTGTGCTGAAGAGGTCGCTAAGACCGAAACAGCTGTCCACACCGGCTTAATATCTGGACCCCCCTTGGGGGACCTAGATTTAAATTTCCATGCACTAAGTGGCTGGAACAGTGGGATATGTGATACGCCCCCTTCGGGGGGCTTCCATATGCATTGCTTTCAGTCACTTTCCTAGCGCACACCTTTTGTTAAGGGTTTCCAAACCAAAGCATGCCAGACCTGCGGCAGCACCAACACCTTCAATAGCAATTCCTATGGCACTTCCCACTCCCGTAGCAAACAGAGCTAAACCAGTGACAGATAATCCAGCTGAAACCACACCCACAGCCATTGATGTGTTGTGTACAGAATTGAAAACTGTTTTATATCGTCTTTTGCACCTGGAGTATTTTGCTTGTTCTCCTTCCAAATACTTCAATGCTTCTGTAATATTCATTAATCGAAATGAGCCCGCCTGTAATGTTTTATTTGAACAATAGGCTCAAGTGGTATTTGCGGATACAAGTTCACCATTTTTTATGACAAATATTTTTTTAATTATTTAATCAGCGAATTCATTTTGCAACTCTTCAAAGGTATACAATTTGCTAACATAATAAAATGAAATAAGATCTATGTGTTCCAGTTTAATGTAAGTTAGATTAACTAGAGTTGTTTTATCGACCACTATTTTAACAGCAGGATTACTACTCGATACGTCTATATCTACGCCTTTCGTAATAGCTATAATGACCTTTGTTGACTCTTTTACTGTGTCATCCCATGTAAGTTTGATTCCCTGTGCAATATCTGCTTCTTTTACAGAATCCACAGACCTCATGAGAATTTCAAAAACTATTGTGGCTTCTCTAGCTATGGTAAAGCTATCTTTTACAAACACAGCAGAAGTATCTGTTCTACCCTTCCTATTTGTAAGAAGATACCTTCGTTTTTCATACTCCTGCAGTTTTAGTTTTTCTCTGCTGCTACTGATGTCTACGAAATAGCTCAGAACAAGACTCACAAGTAACGGCCCAGAGTTAATAACTTTCCTAAATATTAAGGGACCTTCATCAGTAACAAATATGTAAGGATTAATAAATTTAAACTTTATATCCCAATCAATTGCAGGTGCAGCAGGCTCAGGTGGAACAGGAGCAGGAAAAACTACCCACTTATTATTCAAATGTTTAAAGATGTAAAGCACATTATGTTGAGGAATAGTCTGAACAGTAACATCACGAAGTTGACCAAGTTTAGGAAACTGTCTCTCAGTATCGTCTTTGACGTCATTGATTATCTTCCGCTTGTACAATCCATTGGAATCAAGTTCAAGGCCATATATCTCTCCCACCTCTCCTTTTTCATCAAAACCCGGCACATCACCCAAATCTTTCAACTCTATTACCGGACAGGCAACTGGTGTAATTCTCGGCTTTGGACCAAGACCGCTCATTTTCATAAACAAAAATAAAATTTATTTAACTTCCAATACAACAGTAAAATCATGCATCTGAACTGGTTTACCATCCTGATTAGTTACAGATAAACTCAGTGATTCAAAGAAACTGGAACCTAATTTCTTAAACTGCAAATTAGGAAATCTAGCAACCACACTTTCACAATATGGGGCAGTTCCAGTCGGCAAGCATCTTAACAAAGTTGAAGGCTTTCCATTGTGAACATTTTCAGTCGTGTTCACTTCTTTTAAATAAACATTTACTGTGTGTACTGACAAATGAACAGGGTATCTTCCAGTTATTTTATCTCCAACTCTCGTAGGTAACCAACCCTCAATATTAGCAGTTCCAAAACCCAATGCCCAATTCTCATCAGAAGTTATATGTCTGCCTATTAAACCAAGCAAATATGCAAGTTCACATGAAATTATAGGCTGACTACCTACGGGAAATTCTAATGTAACACGTAAGTTGGCCGGATTTAAAGTTGCTTTAATTTTTAATTTAGTTTGAAACCATTCAGCTAAAGTACAAAAGTCATAATACCCATATGGTATAAAGTGGGTTTTAGTGCCCAAGCCACTATTGCCAGGGGCGCTATAACTTACATTAAAACTTGTATCATCTGTTACATTAAACCACTTTACTGTGTAGAACATTTCATGAATAGCTACAGCCTTGCTTCCATCACGATTATCAATCCCATTAGTTAACCACACTGGTTTACTTGTGTCAAGATTTGTTAAGGTTATAAATGTTTATAACCTTAACAAATCTTGACACAAGTAAACCAGTGTGGTTAATTAATGGGATTGATAATCGTGATGGTAGCAAGGCTGTATCTATTCATGAAATGTTCTACACAGTAAAGTGGTTTAATGTAACAGATGATACAAGTTTTCATCACATAAAAAAGTATAATGGAATTTAAATCACCAACAATTACCACTGTAAATGCATTTCAATTTAATGTGGATGCCAAGTACACTGTCGCACCAACTTATGATCAGAAAGTAATTCAACTAAATCAGCTCGATATAGCTTTGTCCGAAGAAGATTTATTTCAAGTGAAAGTGCCAAATCCGTATGATCATTACCTAAACCCTCCAATTACAGATGATGCAACAGCAAGAAAGTGGTCTTCAAGCCCACTACAGATGTTTCAAAACCAACTTAACTTTTCTATACAATGCTCAACTACTGGCTGTGGCATTTCTTTTACAGACCATTTGAATCACCCAAACAAACTGATTAAGTCTGTCTATCGTTTCCACACGTATTACCAGCTTAGAATAATACTGTCAGAACTGCATACCCCACTGCCTACTGAATCCAATTTTAACCAGTTTAACAACCCCATGGATATGAAAGCATTTGAACGCATCTGTAATGAATTTAACATCAGTACAAAGTATGACTTTACACAAAAACTTGATGATGACAAAGGCATGGGTACATTGTATTATGCTATGAGTCACAGACAATACCCCCAAGATTACTGGCCTCCCTACTCTTCATTCTCATCAAACTCTGAAGTGTGGTTAGGCTCAATAGAACAGAAACAGTCTAATGCCTGAACCACATTTGTCTTAGATAAGAGCGACGGGTTTACTCAAGCAGGAGTCGAACGCATTAATGAGTCTATTAGAACGTATGTGTGGTGTATACTAGGAACACAAGCTCAAACAAAATCAAACATCTTAAACGGTAGTAGCAAATTTGAAGCACAAAAACAATTTCTTGCAAACCTTGAAGACTCGATCAACTCAGTTGTTGATCTCCCATCAAGCATACAACACTACCAAGACGTTCTCAAATATGCCAGATCGAAAGTTGACTTTGTAGTTCGCATCGGGTTATACATGTTACCATCTGACCTTCAACTCCAAATGGGGACAATAACAAATTATAATAATGAAATAATTGTTGCTGGGCGTGATCAAAAATTAGGACTCAATCAATCTGTAAACTTGAGCTTAACAACCACACACCTACAACCATTAAAACCATTAATAACGCCAGTAATGTTAGTAACATCATCATCCCCCGTACAGGCAGTAACAGCCCCAGCCCTGGCACCGACACCTGCACCAGCACCAGCACCAGTACAGCCAGTAACCCCAGTAAACACACATGAGTCGGAGAGAACTGCATTGGTAATAGGCCTTACTGGATTAGGGATATTACTTCTTTACCTGTTTCATTAAATATCCTATAATTAACCCTCCTACTGTCACCAAAAGACCCATACATGCTCTGCCATAAACCCTACTACCTTTGCTGCTGTACTTATCAACCAACTGACAACACTCCCTATTATGCCAGGCAAAGCATCCATTGCTTTTACAGCCAATTTCTGAAGCAAATCTGAAATATGTGACAGTTGTTTTTTTACCCACACTTGTAGATCTTTTGGGTCTGATGGAACCGGTGGAGCTGGAGGGGCGGGAGCTGGACCGCTACCACCGCCTCCGGCTACAGCTAACACAACAGTACTGATAATAAATCCAAGAGCAGTAATTAAAATTGCAATAGTTGCAATAGTGATACCCTGCTCTCTGAAAAGTGTTTTCAATCTCTCAGCCAAAGTTGTGTCTTCATGAACTATTTTCTGAATAGTTTCTCTAATCCTCTTGACCTGTGTTTTCAGTTTTTCTTTCCCAATTTCAACTACTTCTAGCCACGCTGATCTTTCTATCTGCAAATCATTTAATCTGTGTTGTATTCTTTCTTTCATTTCTGTGTCATAATTCTCATCATCAGCTTTAGCTAGTTTTTCTTTTTCTCTTTCTATGTGATTATCAAGCTCGCCTAGTTTGGCTACATTATTCACAAGCTCACCTTTTATTGACTGCAGTGTTTTATCTAACCCCGCTAACTCCCGCATTGTCAAAGGAGAGTCACCAATTGTTTTCAAAGCCTCATTTATTTGCCCTTCTGTAAATGAATTTTTGTGTATTACCTTGTCTGCTATTTCTGGCAGGCTTTTTACTTCTGTCATCTCAATTTCTTGTCCAGTCGGCAGTCTTCTTTGCACGTCATGAAGAGCACTAACAAAATGAGGTGGTAACTTTTTATCTCCAATACCAAGTTGTCGCAAGGCGCTAACACCACCTTCACCTTTACTTACTTACTTACTTACGCCTGTCACCCCTACCCGGGTATAGGCCGTCGACGAGAGACCTCCAGCAACTCCTGTCCTGTGCTTCTCCTTCGATTCTACTCCAGGTGGTTCCCAGTCTCTTGATGTCTGCTTGGAGGTCTCGACGCCAGGAGTTTCTCGGCCTACCTCTTTTCCTCTTTCCCTGGGGGTTCCATGACAATGCCTGCCTAGTGATACTGGAAGCTGGCTTTCTCAGACTGTGACCGATCCATCCCCATCTTCTTCGCCCAGTTTCATTCTCTGCTGTTATCTGCTCTGTTCTCTCCCAGAGTCTGACGTTGCTGATTTTCTCTGGCCAGTGGATTTTCAAAATTCTTCTAAGGCAACTGTTCATGAAGGTCTGTACTCTGTTGACTGTGGTTTTTGTCAATCTCCAAATCTCTGCTCCATATAGGAGAACTGCTTTTACATTGGAGCTGAAAATCCGGACTTTGGTGTGTTGTGACAGCTCTCTGGAACTCCACACTTTTTTCAACTGGAGAAAGGCTGCTCTGGCTTTACCGATTCGTGCTCTGACATCTGCATCAGTGCCGCCTTTTTTGTCTATGATGCTCCCGAGATAGGTGAAGGACTCCACCTCCTCCAACGGGGTGCCAGCAAGCAAGACTGGTTCTTCCCTGGTTGCGTTCAGCCTCATTGTCTTTGTTTTCTGTTTGTGAATGGTGAGGCCCACTTGGGACGAGATGTCAGTAAGCCTCGTGGTCTTGTCCTGCATTTGTTGATGAGTGTGGGACAGTAATGCCAAGTCGTCTGCAAAATCGAGGTCGTCAAGCTGTGTCCACAGTGTCCATTGTATTCCACTTCGTCTGTGCTCTGTGGTCATCTTCATGACCCAGTCTATGGCCAGTAGGAAGAGGAACGGAGACAGCAGACACCCCTGCCTGACACCAGTTCTGACCTGGAGCTCCCTGGTGAACTGCCCTTCGTGGATCACGCGACATGTCATGCCATCGTAGCTGCTCTTGATCAGGCGGACGAGCTTTGTGGGTACACCGTAGTGTCGTAGGAGTTTCCACAGAGTCTCTCGGTCCACACTGTCAAATGCTTTCTCATAATCCACAAAGTTGACGTACAGCGGGGAGCTCCACTCCAGAGACTGTTCCACGATGATGCGGAGAGTGGCGATCTGGTCTGTACATGATCGGTTCTTCCTGAATCCTGCTTGCTGGTCTCTCAGCTGGGGGTCAACGGAGCGCTTCATTCTCTCCAGGATGGTACTGACAGCAAGGTGATTCCTCTGTAGTTGGAACACTTGCTGAGGTCGCCTTTCTTGGGAAGCTTGATTAGGTACCCCACCTTCCAGTCAGCCGGCATAACCTCCTCTTCCCAGATCTTTCCAAACAGTGGGTACAGCATCTCCACTGTTGTCTCTAGGTCTGCTTTCAGAGACTCCGCTGGGATGCCATCTGGGCCTGCTGCTTTGCCGTTCTTCAAAAATGCCACTGCTCTTCTGATCTCTTCCCGGCTGGGTCTGTCACAGCTGATGGGTAGGTCGGTCTCTGCCGGCTGGATGTCTGGGGGGTCGGGTGGGCTAGGTCTGTTCAGTAACTCTTCAAAATACTCGGCCCATCTGTCGAGTTGGTCTGCTCTGTCTGCAATTGGCTTGCCTTCTTTGTCTTTTACTGGTCTTTCTGTATGGCCATACTTGCCTGACAATCTTCTGGTAATGTCGTAGAGCTGTTTCATGTTGCCGCTGCCTGCTGCCTTTTCTGCCTCTGCTGCCAGGCTGTCTGTGTAGGCCTTCTTGTCTGCCCTGATACTCCTCTTCACCTCGCGGTTGGCTTCTGTGCCCTTACTTTGGCTGCTCTCGTGCGACTGTTGTTGACAATTGCTTTCTTCTGCTTCCTCACTTCTATCTTCTTCAAGGTCTGTGCCGACAGCCAGTCCTTGTGATGGTGTTTCCTGAACCCTACAGTGTCTTTGCAGGTTGAGTTCAGCGCCTCTCTAACTGCCTTCCACTGCTGCTCTGTGGTGACCGCCTCCTCTTCACTTACTAGCTCCTGTAGCGCTTGAAACCGGTTGGACAGCACCAGTTTGAACTTTTCTCTAACTCCAGTTTCTCTCAGGAGGCCTACATTATAGCGCTGTCTGCTTGTTGTCTCTGTGCGGCTTTTCTTTAGCTTGAGCTTCATTTAGGTAAGCAGATGGTGGTCGGAGGCGACATCTGCTCCCCTCCTCACTCGAACATCTTGAAGGGATCTTCTAAATTTCTTGCTAATGCAGATATGGTCTATTTGGTTCTCTGTTGTATGGTCAGGTGAGACCCAAGTTGCTTTGTGTATCCTTCTGTGTGGGAAGATGCTGCCTCCGATGACAAGTCGGTTTAGAGCACAAAATTCTACAAACCTCTCCCCGTTCTCACTCATCTCCGAGCCTAGTCCCTGTCTCCCCATCACCTCTTCGTATCCGGTGTTGCCCTCCCATATTTTGGCATTAAATGGTGATGTCTCGCTCCGCACATTTGTCCAAGGCACTCTGGAGTCGGTCGTAGAACTCTTGTTTCTCTTCCTCGTCCCTGTCATTAGTGGGCGCATAACACTGGATGACGTTCAGCTTGAGCTTTTTCTTGGTTCTAAAGGCTGTGATGATTCTTGGCCCAATTTGTTCCCAGCCCATCAGCGCTCTCTGTGCCACTGGTGACAGCATAAATGCTACACCTTCTGTATGGGGGGCATTCTCCTCTTCATGACCTGAATACAGAATCATCTCCCCACTTAACAGCCTTTTCTGGCCAGACTGCGTCCATCTGGCTTCACTGATACCTAGCAGGGAAAGGTTGTACTTTTGCATTTCCGCTGCTATCTGGGCGGCCTTGCCGCTCTGGTACATGGTCTTGACGTTCCATGTGCCCATGGTTGTGTCCCTGGATAGAGAGAGGCGGCTCGGTCCTGTGGCTTCCGAAGACTTCCGGCTTTCACCACAGGACGTCATAAGTCTTCTGGTAGAAGAACCTTCCTCCTCCAGGAAAGGAATTACTGTTAGTCTTTTCGTCGGCGTTTTTGTAGCTATTTCCTTTTTTGCAGGGTGGGGAAGCTACCCCCACGCCCAACCCCCTTACTAGGAGGACCAGGGGTTTTCTGTCGGGGTCACCTTTCCTTAGATCATGTTGGTTCACGGCACCTTATTTCATTCGGTGCACCCCTCTCACGAGGGACCCCCTATCCACCACCCAGGGGACGCGCCTCAACGCCATATGGTCCCAGCGCGAGGTCCTCGCTCCAAGCACTGGCACCTTATCCACTATGTCCTAGTGCGTCAGAGGGACCGCAGTGACGTCCTCCTCACCAGAGTGATGCCCAGCGCAGAGTGCCACACTGACCACCGCCTTGTTCGCTGCAAACTCAGGCTCCGCCTCAAGCTGAAACCCAAGAAAGGCCCCCCCCCCCCCCCCCCCCCCAAGAAAAAGCTTGATGTTGCCAGCCTTCAGCGTGACGACAAGAAAGCTGCCCTTCAGGCCGATTTACAGCGCATGCTCAAAGACACAGTTGATCCAGCAGACTCCTCCCCTGAAACACTCTGGGAACAACTGGTTTGGGGCGGTCCGTGGCGCAGTGGTTAAGGCGCCTGCCACCAATGCTAAAGGTGCGAGGTTCGATTACGGGTTCCGGCGTCGGATTTTTCTCCTCTAGTAAGTGTCACCGTTAATTTGGGCGGACCGTCGGGGGTTCTTTCTCCGGGTACTCCGGCTCTTCCTCCCCCTCCACTTTGGTATCAGTTTCAGCCCACTTAATCAAATTTCAAATACAAACGACTTTGAATTTCCAAAAACTACAGTAGCTCGCTTGAGCTTGCCCTTAGCACCACGTGAATGTTCTGTGTATATGTACAGTGTGTGAGTGAATGCGCGTGTTTCACGTGAGCGTGCTTGTTGGGTTCAGTTCGCGGCGGCGCTTTGAGCCGATTTTCAATTGGGATAAAGCGCCTATTTAATGCGCTTATTATTATTATTATTATTATTATTATTATTATTATTATTATTATTATTATTATTATTAACTGAAAACTGCTATTGTAAAATCTTCTGTGGAAGTCTTGGGCTTTGCTAGAAAGAGGAACAAAGACTGGTTTGACGAAAACGACGTAGAGATCCAGGAACTTCTAGCAAAAAAAATGAGCCGCCCACCAGGCCCACCTAGCCCAGCCTTCCTGCCCTGTGAAGAAGTCTGCCTTCCGCCTCATCTGCAGCAGTCTCCATCTCAAGCTTAGAGAACTCCAGAACGAGTGGTGGTCCAGACTCGCACAGAGGACCCAGCTCTGCGCTGACAACGGTGACTACAGGGGCTTCTACGAAGCACTGAAAGCAGTGTATGGCCCTAGGCACCTGGTACAAAGTCCTCTGCGAAGCGCTGATGGACAGGCACTCCTCACAGATAATACCTCCATCTTGAACCGCTGGTCGGAATACTTTCAGGACTTCTTCGGCGCTGAGCGCACTGTTCAAGAAACAGTCATCCTCCAAATCCCACACCTTCCACTAAAGGTTGAATTGGACGAACCGCCCACCGCCGAAGAGACCCTCACATCCATCCACCAGCTCAAGAGTGGCAAAGCAGCAGGCATTGACGGAATCCCGCCAGAGATATGGAAACATGGAGACCCAGCACTGCACAACAAGCTCCACGACCTCTTTTTCTGCTGCTGGGAAAAAGGAACACTACCAAAGGATCTCCGTGATGCAGTCATCATCACCCTTACAAGAACAAAGGAGAGAAGTCTGCCTGCTCTAATTACCTTGCTGTCCATTGCCGGGAAAATTCTCGCAAGGTTGCTCCTGAATCGGCTGGTACCTGCCATCGCTGAAGACCACCTCCCAGAGGGCCAGTGTGGCTTCAGAGCCAACAGGAGTACCACCGACATGGTCTTTGTGCTGAGACAGCTTCAGGAGAAGTGCCGCGAGCAGAACAAAGGGCTGTACGTAACGTTTGTCGACCTAACAAAAGCGTTTGACACTGTGAGCAGGCAAGGTATGTGGCAGATCCTGGAGCGACTAGGCTGTCCCCCAAAGTTCCTCAACATGATCGTCCAGCTCCACGAGGACCAGCAAGGCCAGGTCAGACTAAACAGTGACCTCTCAGAACCATTCCCCATTTGCAACGGCGTGAAGCAAGGCTGCGTGCTGGCACCAACCCTCTTCACCATCTTCTTCAGCATGATGTTGAAGCAGGCCACAGTGGACCTCGACGATGACGACGCAGTGTACATCAGGTATCGTCTCGATGGCAGCCTGTTCAACCTCAGACGACTGCAGGCCCACACGAAAACCCTAGACCAACTGATTCGTGAGCTGCTCTTTGCTGATGACGCTGCCCTCGTTGCATACACAGAGAGAGCCTTGCAGCGCATTACGTCCTGCTTCGCAGATGCCGTCCAGCTCTTTGGACTTGAGTTCAGTCTGAAAAAGACAGAGGTCCTTCATCAGCCAGCACCCAAGGAAGAGCATCGCCCTCCCCACATCACCATCGGCGAGTCTGAACTGAAGTCTGTACACCAGTTTACCTACCTCGGCTGCATCATCACGTCAGACGCCAAGCTGGACAAGGAGCTGGACAACAGGCTGGCAAAAGCGAACAGTGCTTTCGGGCGACTATTCAAGCGGGTGTGGCACAATCAACAGCTGAAAAAAGGCACCAAGATCAGCGTGTACAGAGCTGTCGTCCTCACCACCCTGCTGTACGGTTCTGAGTCCTGGGCCCTCTACCGCAGCCAACTACGACTCCTCGAACGCTTTCACCAGCGCTGCATGCGTACCATCCTCGGCATTCACTGGAGTGACTATGTCACCAACGTTGAGGTCCTTGAACAGGCTGAAACTGTGAGCATCGAGGCTTTGCTGCTGCGGATACAGCTTCGCTGGGCGGGGCACGTCTCCAGGATGGAGGATCATCGCCTACCCAAGATCACTCTGTTCGGCGAGCTCGCCACTGGACACCGAGACAGAGGGGTACCAAAGAAGAGATACAAAGACGGTCTCAAGAAGTCACTTAGTGCCTGCCAAATCGACCACCGCCAGTGGTCTTCGCTTGCTGCGGACCGTGACACCTGGCGCTCCACCACTCACAAGGCAGCCGTCCTTTGATGACTCTCGCAGAGCTAACCTCAAGGACAAGCGGCACAGGAGAAAAAACAGAGTTGTCGTAACTCGCCTCCGCAGTCACGAAAATGCCTGCAGACGACGTGGGCAAGCCCTATAGAATCTTCGTTCGCGAAGTCAAGCCAAGAGTAGTAGTAGTAGTAGTAGTATGTGTGAGGCTTTGCAAATGTCCTTTTTTTCTTCAATTACTTTGTGGGTCTGATATGCGTGCAAATTGTCCCTACAAATCATTCATCATAGCAATAGAAATCTCCGTGACGTTACTTTCGATCACACAATCACACGTCAGAAAAGGCAAACAAAAATCGCATGACAGATTGGCGTTTTAAATGGTGCTATATGACGAATTCCTTTCATTATTTTCGCTTTAAATAAAATCGTGGGGTTCTATTATCTATTAGGAAACAAAATGGTGAATAGAAGCAGACGACATTGTAGCAGACGGCTACGGTCAGTTCAACTGACTGTGGAAATGTATCGGATTGGGGGCATCTAAGTTAAAGATTGAGCCGAATAAGTACACTTGGGCGTCCTCTTAAATGAAAATGGGCATGCAAGAACGCTGACAAATTTACAAACCAACTCCAACGACTCGGAAAGAAAGAAAGACAGATTTTGTAACGTGGAAACTTCTAACCGCCGGTCGTGCAGGGGAGCTACTCAGTTTTTGTTGTTGGGGGAGTCGCCCAAATGGGATGTCGCCCAATCAAATATAAAGTTATGTCCTTATCGCTAAGCAGGGTCACACACATACACACATGTTTTATTATGTATTTATTAATTCTTTTTGGATTCTCAGGATCCCGGGGAGACATCTGCATACAGTCGCAGAAGGCAGCTGGAGGACAAGTGGGCCAGTCTTTGACTACTTCTGCTTCTAACAAGGCTTCAAACATTGTGCCCGGTGCAGACTTGTTCTCACTGTTCGGAAACACAGGAAGAAATTATTCGTTGTATGGACTGTGGACCGACAGTATTTCTGTGTAGCACCTGCTGCACAAACATCCATCGGACTTTGCTATTCCATAAGCCATTTATTAATAAATTGTGTTGTACCTTTTTTTCTAAGCGTGTTTCTTTCTCCGTTGGGTACTTCTTTGCATTTCACACGCTTGGCAGTCACCTTTTTGGTCTGGATTGCATAAGCCATTTGTTTTGAAGGTGAGATAAAGCACCAAAATTACAATTTTGTGCAATAGAGTTTTGAAATATTTGCAAAAGTGATTTATAGTATTTTTTTTTAGTTTTATTGTCTACATGGATACCTGTGCGTCAAGCCGCATTGACGTAAGACTAGTCTGTGCTGATGAATTCAACACTGTACACAGTAATAAAAGTCAATCTTTTTCATGCAGTAATTTTGTGAAATTATATCCTTTTAATTTAATTGAATAATGCAATCCACTACAAGGGGGAGGGGAATGAATATTCATAAAAGATATTAGATTTAGGTTGCTGGCTTCTACTAGTTTCGCCCTGTGTGTGTGTGTGGGGGGGGGGGGGGGGGCACCATGTACCTTACATGTATTAACTTCTCTTGATCTTATAACTATAAATCCTTGCGCAAATAAAACAGTCATTAAGGTCCACAACCGCCATAACTAATTAGAGATACACTTCTGCTGCAAATGGTTAATGAAATCCAGTTTATTTTCCCAGTACCATCTAAGATTAAGAAAAGGTTATGGTTTATTTAGACACATGAGAATCCAGTTAAGAACACATTTTAATAATATCAAGGAATTTGACAATGACTCCGCTCCTTTATGCTATGTGTATGAGCAATAGCTAAAAATAGATTGACGAGCTAAAGGCTGCGAAAAATAAGCATTTGTGAGTATGCATTTGCTGCGAGTCCAAATTGCTGTAGAAGTTGATTAGGTTTGTCGACAAGGCATATCAAACACAAATTGTGTCATCTTTGATTCCAACGGTTGGTTGGTTTTCATTCACTTGTTCGATTCTGTACTCCTCACTCAGTCTTCAGTATTATGTTGACATTTTGGGATCACTTGCAATAGTGAAAGAGAGACTATGTAATGAGCCATCCATCATTTGTCTGTCATCCATGCAATTTCTTTCTTCTGATACAAACAGACCTCGTGATAAGATTAAGAACTTCATAAGCATGTATAATGCATACTAAAATCTGGTAAGGTCAAAGGTCAGCATATACATTTTGTACACATTTTGTATGAAGACGAAAATGTGTGTAAAATGATTGCTTGATTATGTTCGCTCTGATCATGTTGAAACTGAAATCTTTGGTCTGCCTGGGTGGCAATTAATACTAATTATGACTGCCAGAGACAAACAGGGTCTCCATTTATCATCAAACCAGCTGACTTTTAGGCTGCTAATTTTTTAATCTTGGCCACCTAAATCTTTTGGCTTCCCGAACCCATGCTGGGATTCTGAACTTGTATGCCTGCATCAGTATTGATGGGAAACAGCCTTCTATTTCTACTGTCACTAGCAGCATCTCTTTGACTGATGAGATGACATGTTCACAACCTTTTCACAAAGTAGTTTTAACCCTTTAACTCCCAGAACTATATTTCTGGGTGTTAAATTATTATATAGGAATGTATTTAGGTGAAGAAAATCATCCTGATTGTTGGCTTATGACATAATAATAACAATATTGATGTGCCTCTGACTTCTAACATGAATTGCTAATAGTTTGTTTCCAAATTGTCTAGGTGTGTCGCAAGATGTGAAAATAGATACATGCAGTCACTATTCTTCATCATGGATCATCAGCTACTCCTGGAAAACCAAGAATAGCATTCAGCCTGCAGCTACTGGATGGGTGTGTGTCTCCCCAAGCGTTCGTGTCTTCCATCAAGGAAATCGACGACCTCATGGGCCTGAGGACTGCAGCAGAGTCAGCTCATGATAGAAACCTTCTTGGTGCTGTAAATGAGTACAGGTACCATCGTACCCAGATGGCAAGAGAGGGGAAGCTGGCTGCTGTTGATGTTCACTCGTGTGGAGTTTGTCATGGGGTAAATGTAAGACTGATTATTGTCTGTGCAAACAGAAATTTACTAATGCTGAACCACGCAATGGCTGTTTTAACATACTGGTTAAGTAAAACACATTTTCAGCCTTAATTTTCTTATTTTGCAAGACTTGTCCAGAAGTCCAAAGAACTGACTTGATGTGCACTGTTCACATTTTGCAAACATGATGAACGCAATCAGGTCACTTGATTTTGTGTGATCACATAACAGTTACCGCATCTACTCACCCCGGCTTCATGTTTGTGAACATAAAGTCAGACAGTTGCAGATGTGTTGGCCACAATGTCTGATCTAGTGTATGATCAGACCACTGCTAATATGCTATGTATACATAATATGTGTGCTGAATTTATTTCTCGACAGGACCTGAGTCGTTCAGTGTTGTCTCTTGATGGAAACTTTGGTTCAGTCCATAAACAAAGGACTGGAGAAACCACGACACAATGCCTTCTTCATTAAAGATGAGGAAGTACAGGACTTTGTTCAAGAATGGTCACAAGAAAAACCCTGAATGCAAGTGGTGAGTTCTCTCTCCCATTGCCTCACTCTATTTCTCTCAGGGCTCCCTTTAGAATAAATTTACATGGGTCCCTTGGACCCCATGCTAGGAGTGATAGGGGATCTCAGTGGAATGTTCAAGGATCCCACTGTTCAAGGGTCCCACTTGGACTTGCATGAAATATTGCAAGAAACAGAAATTACTTTGATCAAAGATTCTGTAGGTGACCAAACAATGAAACAGGAACACTTTCAATCTTTGCAGTTGAATATGGATTTCTCACTTAGATTTTATAGTGCCTCCTGGAGGATTTCCTACTACCGCTTCAAACACGGTACCAGATGAGTTACAGCCAGCTGGAAGGCACTTGCCTAGGCACTGACAGGGTTAAGATGACTGCAGCCTAGAATCACACACACTGGTTATCTGGTAGATCTATATATTCCTCAGAATCTGCCGTAGCACAGAAAGCTGGTAGCCAAAAATACATTCATTCTAAATACCTTGGGAATATACTCTGCAAAATTGCTAAACAGACCTTGGATTCCAATCTATGTCTCTATATTTCAAAGTTGCCAACATTCATGCACACATGTGTATTTTCAGTACCACAGCTAGTCTGGCTATATCTGGCCATGAGGTACTGCAGTTGTTCTTTGTATTGAGGTTTTTATTGAGGAAGCGTGATTTAAATTTTGAGTACATGTATATATATCGTAAAAACTTGAAGTGTAAACACTGCATGATGCTGTTTGGAAGTTATATAAACAACAATGAACGCCTTTGGACTAGATGTAACAATTGTAAGTTGTACTGAGGTGGGCGATTGTGTTTATTTTGCAGGGATTCCCTTGTTATGTTTTAATGGTGTCTTTTTTTCAGTTCTGAGTTCAACTCTCAGCAGCAAAGAAAGGTTGATGGGAGAAATCAGAAGGTTAGTGTGCAAAAGAGCAGAACATCATTATGTAATGTAGTGTGTAAATAATGACAATGGGACGAGTTAGTGTAGCTGTTAATGTATTTCTCTACACTGAATTTGACTATATTTCATCGGTAGTCACATAATTTAAAGGCTTTGTTTTTTAAAGACTCAAAGGATTGAGTATGTTTCTGACAAGCATGATCAGCATTTTTGGGCTCAAGTATGATAGCAAAAGCGAGTTTGTGTACAGAGCCAGTGGTCATCTGTCTGACTTCATATGTGGTAAACTTTAACACAGGCATTTTCTGGGAGACTATTCAAGCCACAGTCTTCAAAGATACTTTGTGGCAAAGCTTTCTCTCAAGGATCAAGGTCACATGTGGTACAGAAATGTGTAAAAAATATGTTTTCAAATACTATTTTCAATTTTAAACCTGAACTCGGTACAGAGCAGAATGACCCCTTGGAGTTTGGGGGTCACAAGAGGTTAGCAAACGCATTGTTGGTAGAATTTTAAAGTGTTAGTTTTCACAGTTTTCAACACCTTGCAAAAGGGATCAAGGGATCAAAGGATCATCTGTACATCATCTATTTGATGTATCCCTGGCAAATATCAGAAATCACAGATAGAAGAACAAAAGCTGTACTTTGAGACACTTGAACACTTCAGTTCTCATAGTTACCTCATGGTGCGCTTTGCAATAGGGGACAGCGAGTGGACTGGAGAGCTTTTGAAAATTAAAAACACTAAATATTCTTATGCTGCCTAGTTTCACCTGCTGGTAATGTAAACACTTCTTCAGCCTTTTTTCTAAATTTGGGGGGACGCACTCCTATATAGGCATACCAACAGTAAAAATAAACTGAATTGACACGCGAGGCTTGCATTTGCAAGCATGCTGCATGCAACCAGGTTGATTCGATTGTGGTTGTGATAAGTTATATATATTTCTCTACACTGAATTTGACTATATTTCATTGGTAGTCACATTCAAGGCTTTTTTTTTTTTAAAGGCTCAAAGGATTGAGTATGTTTCTGGTAATCATACTGACAAGCATGAACAGCATTTTTGGGCTCAAGTATTATATATATATATATATATTCGTTTTTAGACGAACCTCATGACTCATTCTGATTAATTTCAAACCGAGTCCTAGTCCCCCTCAAACTCTGCTTTTGGGGAGTCTGAGATTTAGAGCTACTTGGTCCGTCTCCTAATGATTATATACAAATAACCTGCATCTATACTATATTTTCAAATTGAAAGTTAGACAAATGATGGCATATAATTTCTTACTTGGACTGTCAGACAAAGTGTATGATTGAAGACAAAGTAACTAATGGTACTACTTTAGAATTGTTTTTCGTCAGATCTTTTGAAATTTTGCACATGAAATGGCACGCGATATGTGAAACAAACATTTTGTTTTGCTTGTCTGGAATGCTTGAACTTGTAAGCCGCTGATTATCATATTTTGACTTGTAAGAACATTTTGTCTAATATATGTATTTCATGGTTGTTTTTGGTTTTGTTGTATAGACGGTCAGTCAGTTGGTGCAAGGATAGGCAAGCAAGTGTATGGCACAGGTCGTGGAGGAGCTGAAGTATGTACGGGTGGATGTTTCGGTTCAACAAGTCTGGGATGTGGACAACCCTATCTGCAGATTATAAACGTGCGAACGAAGGAAAAGTGGCAGCAAAAGAGGACATGCAGCTGCTGCTGAAATTTTTGGTGGAGAAGAATGCTGTCCTTGATAACTAATTAAGCAGGATCTCTTGAATTTTGGCGAGCTTGGGGAACGACATCTAATGTGTTTCTTTTGGAGGCGCACAACCTACCTTTGTTGCGATTGATATTCAGCTTGAGGAGGTTGACGTCCTGAGTGATGACATTGAAGAACTTTTGGAAGAGGCTAGGTCTAGTTAGTATCACTCTAAATGTGACAAGAAAAATTGTGTTCGTGTGTTTATGTATTCTTAATTATGATTTACTAGTGACATAAAACGGTATTATGAAATTGTTAGTAAACCCTGTATACATGATTCACAGACAAATAATTATTTGAACTTTTTGTGTAGAACTTTTCCATTTACAGTAAACTTTACTTATAACAAGGTCAGATACAGTATGATATACCTATATAAAACTTTTTTGTTCATGTATGATAGCAAAAGTGAGTCAAAGAACTGGGCCAGTGGACGTCCATCTGGCATCTGCAGTAAAGTGTAACATAGCAGATGATGCATCTTTCTTATGTATAATAACTTGTTTGTCTGCCTGTGAAGGTCAGGGGCCACTCGAGGTTCTTGTTTTGTTTCCTTTTATGAATAAAAGGCTTGTACTCATTTTCATATTAAGATCTGTAAGGAGCGAGTGAAAAAGAGAGAGTGTATTGGTAATTAAGAACTAAATCCACGCGCACACAGAAACTAAATACGTTATTTGTTTATGAAGGGAATGACTAAAGCAAATACTAAAGCTATATTGGTCATTGTATGTCACATACAGTGTCAAGTGCGACACTGTATGGCTGAAGTGCGGTGCTTTTGCATCAATTAGGAACATTGTATAACACTGACGTGTTTCATGATTTTACGTCACCGTCGCTGTTTGATTCTTCTCCTGAAGTGGACAATTTTTACTTTTGTCATTAAGGACAGGTCGCGGTGGGGAGAATTAAATGTATGTCCATGATGTCGGAGGCGGGCAGGCTACACCTCTTACAACTGAAGTAACAAGATAAAAATTACCTCATATCTAGTTACGCTAACCTCGCTGCTGAACTAACATTCGGCGCGAAGCTCGCTCTTTCTCACACATATGCGCGCATCTCTAAGAGGCATAGATCCTCATGTGCCCGGAGGGCGCATGAACATCTATGCCTCTTTGAGGATGTTTGGAGCGCGCGCATGCAGGCACACGCAAACACACACAGAAAAGCGTACAGGTGTACTGAGTATAGCATGTAGTTAGGTAAAGACCGTGATATAAAAACCCCTGTAGCGAAAAATTGCGGACATTTTGTAGACCTCTCGATGACACATTTTGTTCTATAAAAGATCGCCAAACGTTCTAAAGTACAAAGTTACTTAGTGTTGTTGGAAAAACAAGCACACTCAGTACTGGAGACCGCAACGTCATGACATTTTTAGTCTATTATGTATTCCTTTGACGTCAGTCATGTCTGGCGTGATCCAGGTCGCAAGATGTCTTCTTGATTTCTTTTACGAAAATAGTGGAGGAATGAAAACAAATACGTTATTGATCGGAGGGGTTCGCTGCACGGACCCCTGTAGGCCTTCGAGAGGTCAAAGGAACCATTGTACCCCTCAGGCCTTCGGTGTACAATGATTCCTTTGACCTCCCTCAGGCCTACAAAGGTCCGTGTAGCGAACCCCTCCGACCAATAACTTATAATATATATCCACTAACAGTGCGGTGACTTTTTCACTACACTACTTTTTAATATCGGATTCTTGCCATAAAGTTACCTATGGGCAGGTTTGAAGACTGTGGTTTGAATAGTCTCTGAGAAAATGCTACCATTAAAGTTTCACGATGGCCGACAGACCAATGGCCATAAAACACATGCACTTTTCTATTGCACACGAGCAACTAAAACTAAAAATCATTTATATACATGAAACAAAATAACAGCTTTCCTAAAAACTTATTCTTTATTCAGAAGCAGGGCATTTGTTTTATCTACTAAATGACAGCAGCTGATGCATAAAATAACTTTTATTAGTTTACAATTAAAGAGGAGCTTTTGTTTATATGCTACGTAGGTATTTATGAACTACTGCGACAATATTCAGATTGGAAAAGACAGCATATAATGCGATAGATCCCAAATCATATAAACAAACATGTCTCATATTTGTATGCCTAAGTCATGAATATATATACCAGCCTGTGCTGTGCTGTGGTCTCAGAGTCCACTGCGTTCCTGAAAAACAGTGCAAGAGAGCTCTTAGTTGATTACTGATTAACAACTGAAACTTCATAGCAGCACAATGTCAACTGTATTTATCTCTGATACAAGAACAGCAAAGCCCATGTCTGCATGTTCTCAGACCAGTGACCTTGACAAAAGGTCACTCAAATGTGCTGAACATACTATAAACATGGGAAAACTGAACTCTAAATGCACTCAACTCTCCCTTTTTTCCAGGAGTACAAATCAATGTCACTGTTCAAAATATTTAGTTGCTGCGACAGTTCTTATTTAATGTCAGCAAAAGAGAGCATTCAAATGCTCGCGAACCTTGCCCCGCAGCAGGCTGATGTCCATGCGGCGATCACTTTCTGCTTCGATATCGGGTGTCCCATCTAAACAGTTACTGTTCTTCATTATACAGCTTAACAAATATCAAAATAAAGTCATGATCAATCGGATTTAAAAATCAGAATGGCAAAGTCATTGTGGGGCTCACGGGCATGACCTTTACCTTTCAAACAGGTCACTGAAAATTTAAAGTATCTTTCACGTAAGACTTGACTTTTGAACCTGCGAAATCCACTTTTCTCAAAATTAATGAATTTTTTTCACACTTTTACAACCTCTCATGACCCTTGAAAGTGATTAACCACTGCACACTCCATGCACGAGAAGGTTTCATTATCAGCTATCTTTAAGCTAAATTGATTTTTACATTTTGACAAAACCCTAACAAAAACTGAAATTGTACACAAAATAGTCATCCCAATTAATGTCAAACAAATTTTTAAAACAGTATTTGACAACATGGCAATTTTGTACTGATTTCTTGACCCTCTGTGGCCCTGAACGTTGAGATAGGTCACTGAAATTAGTATGTTTAGAAAGGTCGCGACACAAGAGTCAGTGGACAAATCTGATGACTATGGCTTTAATACTAATAGTAATAGTCTCCAAGGTAAACATCAACTTTGCTATATACAACAGACAGACAGCGGATACACAGACTCACTGTTGAATCACACTTGAGCCAGAATGTGTCATTTGTCAGGAGACTATAATTTAGAAGTAAAACACTGTTCATTTGAAATAATGTTCACAGACATATTTTATTAAATAAAACTGATAGTGATATTGATGATTTTGGCATGGTCTAGAAAAGTTTATAAGCAGAAGAGGTACAAATACTGAATATGATTACATGCACGTCCAATGACCCCAAGCAAGGGCTGACAATTTAGGACATTCTTTAGGAGTTCCTTCACGTAAATTTTGGTACCATTTTTTTTCTGATGTTCTGTCGACAAATATAACAGCAATGTGTCCTGAAGCTTGTCTATCTGAAATGAATGTAAGTGGTTAAAAAAAAATCAACATCCCCTTTATACTTTGCAAAAACAGTCTCAGGAATCACACCCCATCATACCCTACAGTTGTAAAATCCGAAGACTCAAGTCTGATTCCGGCATTTTGATGATGGAGGTCAAAGGGCGAAGTTTGATTACGGGTCATATAAAGAGGAAAGTTACTGCATTTGCCAATTTCTAAGTCAGCAAGTCAACAAAAGTTCATTTAATTGCGCTCAGAAAATTGAACATTTGTTAAAATAAAGAATAATTGCACCACAAAATTGCCTAGGTGTTGCCTTTTAAAAATTAGTTAGTCTTCTTCCACTGCAACACATAAAGATTTAGGGATGCAATCCGCGCTGTACTCAAAGTGCTACTAGTAAATTCTGGAGGCGGCTTCTAGTACATGCGTGTGTTTGCAATTTCAGGTTACGCCGTATGCCTACTTTGGGGCGAAACCAGTCGTAGGCGGCAAAAACTTAAATCTACTCAGCAGGTCCAATATCTGTTTGGAATATTTACTAACATCCCCCCTCGGGGGGGGGGGGGTGTGGGGGGGGGGGGAGGACTGGATATTCTCCAGCGAATGGCGGGCGCCTGGGGGTAGTCCCTAATGCTTTATGTAGTAGGTGTTCAGTGGAAGGATCAAAATGATC
Organism: Semisulcospira habei; assembly: GCA_036245525.1. Lineage (NCBI taxonomy): Eukaryota > Metazoa > Mollusca > Gastropoda > Semisulcospiridae > Semisulcospira > Semisulcospira habei. The sequence continues at coordinate 187,828,144 of BTPG01000002.1, read as the reverse complement.
TATAACTAGTGAGCGATGCAGTCACAAAAAGGACAGCTGATGTCCTGATGACACAATGCAAGCTTACCAGCCTGGAATTCCATGGCATTAGCACAGCGTTCTCAAAATTGAATTTAAAAAAAAAATACGTGTGTGTGTGTGTGTGTGTGTGTGTGTGTGTGTGTGTGTGTGTGTGTGTGTGTAATAATAATAATAAATAATAATAATAATAATAATAATAATAATAAATTTATTTCAGTTTTTGCAGGCCATCAGGCCCATATGAACACAAAATACACTTTACAACCAGAAAATACAGGAAGGTGGTTGTAAAACACACTCATATAGCATTACATCAGCGTACATAAATAAACAAAAACAAGAAAGTTCAAAGCAAATCCCTCTAATTCCTTAATTTAAGGCAACCTGAAATATACATAGCAACTTTAAAGACCAGTTTATCATGTAGGTTTCCACACAGCAGCTGAACTTTAAGATCGGATGGGAATCTGTAGTAAAACAGTGGAATGTACTTTTTACGTAAAGGGGCATATTTTGGACACTCGAACAGAAAATGACACAAATCTTCAGCCTTATGCCAATCACATGAATTACATTCTGGATTAGTGATGGGTTTTCCAAATCTGGATACTCCGTTTAAAGGTAAACGGTTACATCTAAGTAAACATATTGCCCGCCTGAGTTCACAAGAGTTCAGCTGCCCTATGTAACTGGCTCTAAGTATTTCTGGGTGGTAATGGCAGTATTCTGTGTTTGAGGTAAGGGATGCATGCCAGTCCTGTCGGAAACAATCCATCAGCCGATCTTTGAATATCTGAATGAACAGAGGAGTGTTTCCAACTGACTGCATTTCCCATACATACCCAAACCCGTGCATACACAATAGAGTCTTTATTTGCGTAGCCCAGTTCGATCTACCTGAAGCATCATGCATACACAACATCGTGTAACACTGTCTTGGGTATCTGTTTTCTGACATGGTAAGAAGTCTGCACCAGTACTTCACCATTCGAACATAGGCATCAATATACATAGGGAATCTTCCACACTCACCCAGCGCAATATTGTTTTTTACATCTCTTCCAACACCAAGGACCATTTTACAAACCTTTATATGAACCTGCTCAATTACATCATGTCTCTGGAAACCCCAGACCTCTGACCCGTATAGCACAATGGGTTTAATCTTGACATCAAAAATGTGAAAAACAGTGTCAGCTGGCAAGTTTTGTAATTTGAAGTATAGTCTTTTGATGCCTGCAACTGCTCTCCTGGCTTTTCCAGCTAAGTTTTCTACACATCTAGCCCAGTTCAGAGTAGAGGAAAATATCACACCAAGGTAACTATAACTGGACTCGACTTGAATCTGCTTGTCAGCATAAAACCATTTTTCACAATTTTTCACAAAACCTCCATTTTTAAAGACCACCACTTTTGTCTTGTCCATGTTCACAGTGAGACCCCATTTTTTACAGTATTTTTCTAAACAATTTTCTTTTGGAGATCTGCTACAGAGTCAGAGACAATGGCTATATCATCAGCATACATAAGAAGGAAAATACCCAGTGGGTCTGCAAAAATATCAATGCCACGTGCACCGCACGATGATATTTCTGTCTCAAATTCTGAAAGAAAGATAGAAAACAGCAGTGGGCTCAACACACAACCTTGTCGCACCCCTGACATGCAATCAAAGTAGTCGGTAACTTTGGTTCCAACCCTTACAGCAGCTTTTACATGTTTGTACATACTCTCAAGTGTCTGAAGCAACTTTCCATGAACTCCTTTACATAGCAAGAGATACAACAGTTTTGTCCTGTGCACACTGTCGTAAGCTTTAGAAAAATCTACGTACATGGTGTAAAAACGGCCACCCTGCTTGCTAAGATACTTTTGCACTAGTGCCTGTAAGCAAAAAATGTTGTCTATAGTACTGTATCCTTTACGGAAGCCAGCTTGGGCCTCAGGAATACAATCATTCTCTTCACAAAAACGAACCAACCTGTTGTTAATGACAAAACTGTACAACTTACTGATAACGTTCAGAAGATAAATTCCTCTGTAGTTGTCAACATTTCTAGGGTTACCCTTTTTGTGTAGTGGAAATATCACAGCCATGGTCCAGCTTTCAGGGTATTCCGCACTTTGAAACACACGATTAAACAAAGGATGCAGAAATTTCACAAGGATCTCACCTGCATGATGAAAAAGGTCAGTGGGCAAGCCATCAGGGCCTGATGCTTTCCCTTTCTTCATGTTATTAATAGCACTGCGAATTTCATCCTGCGTGATTTCCTCGTCAAATTTTGCATTATGACAACCATCACAATCATCAGATATATGGTCATTCAAAACACCCTCGGCCTGTCTGCTGAAACCTGAATCATCAACATTCTGATCCACATTTAGAAAATTACGAAAATAATCATACCACACGCGTGGTGAAATTACATCAGAACACAACTTTTTAACGCCAGTCAGAGACTTTATTTTTTGCCAAAATGTTCTTGAGTTTGCATCATTACATGCATCGTTGAGCTCATTCAAAACCCGTGCGTTGTACTCTACTTGTTTTGTTTTACACAACTTCTTAAATTCTTTCTTCATGTCAAGATACTTCCCTAAGTCGTCATGTGTGTTTGTGTGTCTGAACTGCTTCAACTGTAGGTACTTGTTTTGTTTTGCTAACTCGCAGTCCGAATCCCACCACGGCGGCTGTGCTCGGGATTCACCTACCTTCTTACCTGACCTCATTTTGTCAGCCGCCTTCTGAATGAATGCTACAAAACAGGCCGACCCTTCTTCTACACTCGAGTCAAGCGCTGACGAAAAGTGTTGAAACTGAGTCTCCTGATTATCTTCAATGTATGCCCAAAAGGATTCAGCGTAGTTTTCTTTCCAAACAAATTTAACCCCTTCCTCTAGTATTATATCATCATTTAAATCATCATCATCACATGAATAAACAGACTGAATAGAAGTAAACGTGGTTACAATGGGGAAATGGTCTGACTCGCACCTGTCTGCAACAAACATATCGGTCACTAGGTCAAACACGGATTTAGAGCAAATACAGTAGTCCACCACACTTTTGCCTCTGTTGGCCACGCACGTAATTTCTCCCTCACTGTCACCTTTCGTTCTGCCATTGACAATAAACAAACAGTACTCTTGACATAGTTCTATCAGTTTCCGACCAAAACTGTTGTGTGTGTGTGTGTGTGTGTGTGTGTGTGTGTGTGTGTGTGTGTGTGTGTGTGTGTGTGTATTTCCATGGCATTAGCATAGCAAGAGCATTCTCAGAATTTAATGAAAAATTACGTCCCTTGAGCTATTCTGATTGAGTGCAGTTTTTGGCTTTGGGCGACGCCTTTGTTAAAAGTAAAGAATAATTGCACCATCTATGTGTTGCCTTTTCAAAATTAGTCTGTCTTCTTCCACTTCCATCTCATAAAGTTTTCGGGATGCAACCCGCGCTGTGCTGGCGGTGCTACCAGTCAAATTCTAGAGGCAGCTTCTATTACATGCGTTGTGTTTGCAATTTCAGGTTACGCCGTATGCCTACCTGATGAGCCCCCCTTTGGGGCGAAACCGGTAGGCGGCAAAAACTTAAATCTATCCAGCAGGTCCAAGATCTGTTTGGGAATATTCATGCACTAGCCTCCCCTCTCGGGGAGGAGGGCTGGATATTCTCCAGCAGATTGCGGGGCGCCTGGGGGTAGTCCCTACTACTTTATGTAGCAGGTGTTCAGTGGAAGGCTTAAAATGATGGGTCTGTCATATATATATATATATATATATGCAAGATCATTCTCAGAATTTAATGAAAAATTATATATATATAAGTTTTTCGTCTACAGTTATTTACCGAGATGGATAACTAAGGAATGTATGCCTAAGTCGTTATGAAGATAGTACGTGGTCAAGTATAGTCTTTTCCAGCGTATGGGATAACGTATAGCGAGAGCGTTAGGTTATAGTTTGTTTCAAGGTAGTGACAGAGATATGGGGGAGTTACGAAAGTAGTCGGGTGATGAAGCACTAGTGTACGTAATGTGTCTCTCCAGCTGAATCTCAGTTTCAGTGAACATTTCCAGCAGTTTTTGGTTAAAACGTATAAGGAAACAAAACAAATGTCACATGTTTGAATATGCCCTGTCATGTTCACACATGATCACTGTGAGTAAAGAATAATAGTTCTGTTTATTTTCAAAACAAATGCTTTATTTGCACACATTCATTTAAAGTACACAGTAAAGTCTGTTCAAAGCGTATTTAGGTTGCAATGCATTTATGCACCTATTCAAAAGTAACTACCTTAAAATACAAACGTTAAACGTTGAGGGCTAACATCTTTTGTCCACCACAAAGGTGATTTCAAAGATGGGGCACAGAAATAGGGTCTGAACAAATTTTGACCTCAGCTGGGACTTTGGGTTGAGAGTCGAACGCTCCCTTAGCTACCCCTCAAAGTACAGCTTTACTGCGGAACAACATATTTCGACTACATTATTCTCATTTACATTGACAAAGTGCTGACTTTATACATGCTTGCTACAATAAAAGTGCAGCTGGTGCCAACCGAGGCTGACATCGGCAACCACTTGCTCATGAGGTATCCATTTGGGAGCCAACTGCACCGATTTCACCGATTTATGACGACCAGGCTTACACATTTCAGACAGTAATAATAATAATAATAATACCGTTATTATATAGGCGCTTTTTCTCAATTTTGGGGAAATCGACTCAAAGCGCCGCGCCTGAAACCCAACACACACACTCACGAAACAGACACGGATTTACGCCATTTAAGACAAACACAGTACAAGACAAACGAAGGGCCAGTCAGCTACTGAAGTTACAGAGATTTTTTTTTATCGCTTGTATTTGAAATTTTGTAAAGTGGCCTGAGACCGGTACCAAAGTGTGGGGGGTGGAAGAACCGGAGTACCCGGAGAAAGAACCCCCGACGGCCAACGGCCAGCCAACGTCCCGGTCACCGTACTCCAGTCCCGCTCTGTTGATGTGAAGATGGATCCCAGCGTCGAGCACACCAGCGGATGACTTCATGTACCCCGTTCAGGACACCTAGCTCCAATCCCGCTTTGCTCCACACAATGCCCAGCCAGCCCGGTCCTACAGTAGTCCTCTTGGCGTCATCATGACGGAATGGCACCACGCGCGTGTTGGCGGTGAAAGCCTGAAACCTAAATCTTTGGAACTACAGGAACAGCGCAGTCTGTTACACTGAGGTGGGGGTCACCTCAAGACGAAAATTACAATTTTTGTCTCACTTCAATTAGACAAATTTAACATTATTTAATATTGTGCTATGTTTATTTATTAGAGCTATAATTACAACGGGAAAGATCACCAATCTGCCCTGGAATGAACACAACACTGAGAGATTCTCGGAAGACCATCAGAAATGAAATAGTAGACATCGGCATCAAAATGGTACAGTTGCTATACACTGCGCGCCATTTAAAAAAAAAAAAAAACGAGACAAAGATTTGCCGGTCGATATTTCGAAAACGGCTTAACATTTAGAAAATCTGACTTCTTCACAGCAAAATATTTTTAAATCTCTTTACAGCACTCTCACCTGCATTTTTGTCCATTGCGTTGTCTTTACACTATGACCCGGTAACGTTACCCTCAAAATCAAAATCGCAAGACGGACTGCGTTGTTTTAACACACATCTCATATTTTGCCAGACACACTAAACAAGATGGAATGAACCATAATCCACAAAGCCCTTGAGAGCTGTCTTCGCTCGTCAGGGGTCTCTACCTTTCATTTTTGACTTGATTCTGATGTTGAAATATCTCCTTTTGAAAAAGCCTCGCAGACGTGCCAGTGCGAACTCTATTAGGGGCGCGCGCAGTGCAAACGCGTCATTGGTTTGTCAAGCGTCATTTGTCATGACGTATTTTTTTTTTTTGTTTGTTTTTACGTAATTTTATATTTAACGTCATATGAGTTTCGCTTTCGTTTCAAGACTTCGGAAAATGGTGACAAAACTAGAATTTCACAGTACAATTTCAGTCTTGCTATAATTTGTGTGAAAGCAGGTTGACTTTACCTAACAGCATGATATACTAAATACACCTGAAAGCGCGTCGATGTGTGTGTGCGTGCGTGCGTGCATGCGCGCGCTCGAAACATCATCAAAGGCATAGATGTTCATGCGCCCTCCGGGTATATGAGGATTTATGCCTCTTGGAGATGCACGCATATGTGAGAGAGAGAGAGCGAGCAAGCGAGAGAGAGAATTATGCCATATTTAGAGTATGTCAGCGTGGTGGCGGAGTTCCTTCTTTAACGTCACCGCCACTGTCTGACTTTCTCCAGATGTCAAGTATTTTTACTGTTTTTATTTCTGAAAAAGTTGAAAATTTTTTACTGAAGAAGTTGAAAGGGTACAAAGCTGGCTTACGAACTCATCTAATGTCTTCCTCCAAACTAGCTATATCAGGTCACCTGAATGCTGTTCTGAAAGCGCGACGATGTGTGTGTGTTGAAAGGGTACAAAGCTGGCTTACGAACTCATCTAATGTCTTCCTCCAAACTAGCTATATCAGGTCACCTGAATGCTGTTCTGAAAGCGCGACGATGTGTGTGTGCGCGTGTGTGTGTGTGTGCGCGTGCACAAAACCACTAATATGGGCGACTTTCTTTACCATCCTTCTGGAAAATGGGTGTGTGTAAAATTCTGGGTGACCAAGTCAGGCACCCATTTTTTTCTGAGGGTTGTTTCTGCATTATCTTTCATTCAAAAGTCAGAAAAAAATATAAAAATTGGATGTCCCATTTTTGCAGATTTACCTAATGTTGTGTGTTTTAAACGCACTGGGCCAGTGTGTTACCACGGAAGCGAGCGTCGTTCGGCTGCGCAGAGTGAACTGAGTTGTTTCCCCTTCTATTGTCTCTCGTCCCGCCAACCGTCTTTCCATCACGTTTTTATGCAATATTTCTTAGTTAAAAGCACGCTTAAGTGTACTTCTTCAGCGTAGTTATTTAACTGAGATGCTCCCAATCAGATACAATTGCACAGTAGCACCCAATCAGATACAATTGCACCCGTTTGGCCGAGAAAACTGAGACGCCGGCCGTCTGCTACGACCCGCATCTCAGTCAGTCAGTGCTGCTCAGTCAGTCTTGTAGTAACAGATAATAGAACCCCACGAATTTAATAAAAGCTTTCTTCTTCAACGAAAGGAATTCGTTCAATAACACATTACAAGGTCAAACTGTCACGCGATTGGGTTGCTTTTTTTTTTCCTGACATGTGTGATTGATATCGAAAAGTAACTTGACAATGACATGTATGCATGCACTGTAAAAAAGATGGCTCCAGATTTCATTGTGTATTTGAATCATCGTACGCAAAACTAACTCGCGATTCGAAGAACAGACTTCCACGAATAGTTTTTTTCGGATTTTGCAACTAAAGTGTCGCCTTTTACTGTATTACCAGTTATTGTTCGTAGGGGGCAGGGGGTACTGTTGTAATTATGTATATATCTGATTCAAAATGGCAATGGTTTACATGGTTGTATTTGACATGTTTGCAGCAACACCGTTTTGGTCACACTCAGCACTTTCTGCACACACCCAGCGCCGGATGGCAGCAGGATGTCCACACCCATCGGGATCTATGGAAGTGGACAAGCACGCCCTTCAAGGCCCATGGCAAAATTAGTCAGCAGCAGCATGATGGCCCAGCGTCGTCTGTCGCAGAGGGTGTCTGGTAGGAGGGTGCATAGACGGCAGCGGAATGCCCCCAATTACAAACTGGTAAGTGATTCTATGATCATCTTTATTTTATTGGCTCGCGTGCGAAGCAAAAGTGAGTTTATGTTCTGAGCCACTGGTCGTCTGTCCGTCCGTCCGTCCGCGTCCATGGTAAATGTTAACAGTGGTATTTTCTCGGAGACTTTTCAAGCCACATTCTTCAAGCTTGGCCCAAGGATGGCAAGACCTTTGTAAACATACCAATTTGAGTGACCTCTCTCAAAGGGTCACGTGGTCACAGATGTGTGAAAACTGCTTACATTTTCAGAAAACATGGATTTTGCTGCTGCGAAAGCCAGCCCTCGTCACCAAGGTCACACATATGTAAATCGGTCATACACGGGATTACTCTTTATATTCTTGTGCAAGGCCCCTTAACCCAAAATTGGGCTGCTTTTGTACTAATGCAGCTTTCTTTTTTTTTCTTTCCTTTTCCAGTTGGCAAATGGAGCCTGGGATGGGCCTGAGGCTGAGAGTGCAAGCGCATCGCAATACAAGGACAGTGATGACGATGACTTTGTTCCTGGCTCGAGCTCACAGGATTCAGACGGTGTGTCGCCATCAATCTCTGGGGTCTCTGACATAGTCAGTATTGTATTGAATATGTTAGATTTCAAAGTGGCTGTTTCAGGGTGGGCAGGTGTCAGTGAAGGTGCAGTGTGCGTTAGGGGATGAATTAGGGGGTGGTAATGACAATGTGGATAGGCAGAAGGAACATGATGTTGGGGGTGGGGAAAGAGCGCTTACCAAAGAAACGGGTGTGGAAAGTGCAAATTTTGTGGCAAGCTTGTTTTGAAAATGAGCACGCACTTACACGATGTCCATGCAGATGAGGCAGACGTTGCTAAAATTTTGATGATAAAAAAAGGGACTAAGCAGAGACGTCAAGCATAGATCAGAATACAAGATGAAGGTGATTACATCCATAATGTTGCAGTTCTTGAAAAGAAATCAGGATGTTTGATTCCTAAGTATCGCACCAAAACTAGTAAGGTAGACGACCTTCTCGCCTGTAGCCATTGCAAAGGGCTCTATCAAAAAAAGCTGATCTCTGTACACTCAAAACGTTGCTGTCAGAAACAAGGGTTTTAGTTCGCTAAACGAGGTGAGGCTGCTCAACGTGGTAGGCTAATGCTTAGACGTTGACTTTTCCTTCTATCATAAGGTTTTAGCCAGACAGAGAGATGATGAGATAAGCCGTCTCATCAGAACTGACCCCTTGCTTCTGGAGTATGGAAAGAGATTATTTGACCGCAGGGACATTGAAGAACACACGGCTGGGCAAATCAGCTCCAGGATGCGGGAGTTAGGGAGACTATTAAAGATTCTTAGAGTGAGGTCAGAAATGAAAATCGCAAGTTTAAATGCTGTGGTCAATTCAGCTAGCTTTGATCATGTTGTACTGGCTGTAAAAGAGCTAGCAGAATTTGATGAGGACACACATCAGTTCAAAAAAGGCAATCTTGCAATGCGTATGCGCCATGCTTTGAAAAAATGTTCACAGATCAAACAGTCGCTGGCATCCAAACAGCTTGGGCATGGTTCAGATGACAAGTGGCGACAGGAGCTCTCTGAGGCGCAGCGCTTTGACTCTGTCTTCACCGGGGACTGGTACGATTGTGTGTCAGCTACAGCAGCCCAGTCGGTCGGGAAAATGACCAAGCTGATCCCATCATGTGAAGATGTGAGGAAGGTCCAACAGCTTCTTGAGACAAGGATGGTTTCGGAAGATTATCCGACAGTGGTTAAAGCAACTCTTTGCGCTGTATCACTTTTCAACCGAAAACGAGGGGGAGAAGTTCAGGTATCAGACTTCCAGAATGCTAAGAATAAGAATAAGAATAAGAGTACTTTATTATCTCGAAAAGAGAAATTCGCTTGTGGTACATTTATCAGTAACAAATAGTACAAACAAGACATAAAAACATTATAGCATAATTATGAACATTTTCTCCCTGCACTTGCACAGCTACAAATTCCAAATGGATATAAACACTACAAAATCTTTACACATAACTCTTACACATCTCACACAAACATCTTTTATGGACTGAACTGAGCGGCACTTATACATTCACACCCACCTCTACATATGCGTGTTTCAACCTAGTCCTAACCCTCACTACTTATTATACAAACATCTCAGTACATTATTACACATTATTACACAAGCTGCATAATTAAAGTCTACCATAGTAAAATAATTAGTGGGTAAACACTCAGTAACAACAATCCCAGTATGTCCATGTTCACCACCAAATGAAACGCAATATAATCACTTCTCTAAAATCAACAAGCTCCATTCCTACTGATTGCACAGGTAAAGGGGGATAGGGGGAGGAGTTAGGTTTGGGTATGCGTGGATGTACCTACAGATTGCTTAGAGTGATGGATTTGGGGATGAAACTGTGCTGTAGTCTAAGATTGGATCGATCACCAATCAAGATATCTTGAAAGGTCTCACAGAGGTTGAGAAGAAAATGGTGAATCATTTTCAGCGAGTGGAAAGCAGGGGCAAGTTTAATAGGAGTGTACCCATTTTGCTGACGAAGAAGATGATGACAACTGTGGACAGAATCCTTCAAATGAGGCAATCAGTGCCAGCTCTCGCCGGTTCTCAGTACATCTTTGCCACACCTTCTGGTCAGAGGCCTTACAGAGGCCATGATGTTCTGAAGGAACATGCGCTACAAGCACAAGTGTCAAACCCAGCCATGTTCACATTTACTCAGTTACGGAAGCAGGTTGCAACTTTGGCTCAGTCCATGGCCATCTCGGAGTTAGACTATGATCAGCTGGCTATGATATTCGGATACATCGCCATATCTACCGCCAACCTCAAGACGTCCTTCAAAAGGCAAAAGTGGCAAGGATTCTTCTGTCAGTTAACAATGGGATGACAGATTTTGAGAGTTGCATTAGAGCTGAACTGGGCGATGATGAAGAGATTGACTTTGACAATGAAAACACATCAGAAACTCGCAGAGAGGTCTCTGGGGAAACAGCACCTGTGAATGAAGCAAATACAAGTCAACAACACAGGAGTCAATGAGCATGACCGAGAAAAGACAGAGCCTGATGACAAATTAGATAGTTTTGATGATGACAGTTCTGCGTCGGCTCCTGTTCGAAAGAAAGCTAGATTTACAAGGAAACCATGGGGGAAAGCTGAAGAGAAAGCTGTTGAAACTCGTTTCAAGTCGCACCTCGTCGTGAACAAACTTCCTGGAAAAGCCGAGAGACAGCAGGCAATTGCAGAAGAGGCTGCACTTAGACATAGGCGCTGGACAAACATTAAGGATTACATCCGCAACAGACTGAAAAAGTTACAAAAGAAGTGAATTGAGATTCTCCGACACTCGCGTCATTTTCGTTTTCATACAGATTTATTACAATTTGAGTGTTCATTATTATTGGGTTGGTTTCAGCATGTCTATCTTGTTTTTGTCAATGGAACTGCAAATGGAACGACGCTTGGGGACGAGAGACAATAATAAGGGGCAAGAAAACCATTGTCAACATAAAGATTTATTACGAGAGTGCTACTATGGGGTTGGTGCGCCTGCATCATTTTTGTATACTGTATATAACATGTAAAACTTTGAAAATGGAACTGCTGATGGAACGGCGGTTGGGGACGAGAGACAATAATAAGAGAAAAAGAAACAAACATTGTCAACATAAAGACTTATTACAATAACGTTATTATTCGGTTGTTTTCAGCGTGTATAGCTCTGTTTTTATCTGATGTACACCTGGATCATTTTGTATGCTGTGTAACATTAAAGAAGTACCCAACGGAGAAACACGCTTTAGAAAAGACGGGTACAACACAATTTATTAATATTTCGGTTAAATACCCTTTGTCAAAATAGACAAACAAACAGAGAGATTAGCCGCTACTTATCTTCATTGGCAGAAGGAATGTGCAGCACATTCCTTCTGTGAACAACTTTGTGATGAGGAAAACTAGTTCTTGCCCAAGTTAGGCACGTAAAGGGTTACCGCGACTTATGTGCCTCTATTCATAAAATGGAGAGAGAAATATAATACTGAGTTCTAGCAAGTGCGACAATAAAGTTTAGCCGAGTTGGTATACCTCGTCCAGTGCCTAGGTTAAATGCACCAGTCTTTGCAGGTAGGCAGACGTTCCTGCCTTCCACCAGTATGCCGAATGGTGTGCTGACGAGGTCGCCAAGACCGAAACAGCTGTCCACACCGGCTGAATATCTGGACCCCCTTTGGACGATTTAAATTTCCATGCTGGAACAGTGGATAAGCTTTTGGGTGGGGGGGGGGGGGGGGCTTCCATATGCATTGCTTTCAGTCACTTTCTTAGCGCCCCCTCTTTCCTATCTTTTTTTGGGTGTGCTTTGACCAAGTAGATCTATGATCACTGGTCGATCATGCACACTTCTCTCCCCTGACAGTGCTTTTAACTACTTTACTTCGGCTTAAATTTTTTCTTGAAAACCTTCAGGATTCATTTCCTTTTGCACGGAGAATTGCGATCGATTTTTGTTGTGACGCGTATTTTCGCTACAATGTTGAAGCGAACCTACATTGTTCGACCTACATTAGACTGCAAAGTTCGAACAGGGTCGCGATCTTTCTAGTGACCTCAGACATGACGTGAAAGTAAACAGTTAGCAACAATTACGAAAATCACTGTTTTTTTCCGGAATTAGTCGAAGTTTGTAGAAAGTTGAAGGCAAATCTAGAGTGTTCTTTCTCATGAATATTAATGAGTTTTGGTTACGTTTTCTTTTCTGATTGTGTTGTGTGAATTTGCTGGATTGTTGTGGAAATCTGTTACGCCTGTCACCCCTACCCGGGTATAGGCCGTCGACGAGAGACCTCCAGCAACTCCTGTCCTGTGCTTCTCCTTCGATTCTACTCCAGGTGGTTCCCAGTCTCTTGATGTCTGCTTGGAGGTCTCGACGCCAGGAGTTTCTCGGCCTACCTCTTTTCCTCTTTCCCTGGGGGTTCCATGACAATGCCTGCCTAGTGATACTGGAAGCTGGCTTTCTCAGACTGTGACCGATCCATCCCCATCTTCTTCGCCCACTTTCATTCTCTGCTGTTATCTGCTCTGTTCTCTCCCAGAGTCTGACGTTGCTGATCTTCTCTGGCCAGTGGATTTTCAAAATTCTTCTAAGGCAACTGTTCATGAAGGTCTGTACTCTGTTGACTGTGGTTTTTGTCAATCTCCATGTCTCTGCTCCATATAGGAGAACTGCTTTTACATTGGAGTTGAAAATCCGGACTTTGGTGTGTTGTGACAGCTCTCTGGAACTCCACACTTTTTTCAACTGGAGAAAGGCTGCTCTGGCTTTACCAATTCGTGCTCTGACATCTGCATCAGTGCCGCCTTTTTTGTCTATGATGCTCCCGAGATAGGTGAAGGACTCCACCTCCTCCAACGGGGTGCCAGCAAGCAAGACTGGTTCTTCCCTGGTTGCGTTCAGCCTCATTGTCTTTGTTTTCTGTTTGTGAATGGTGAGGCCCACTTGGGACGAGATGTCAGCAAGCCTCGTGGTCTTGTCCTGCATTTGTTGATGAGTGTGGGACAGTAATGCCAAGTCGTCTGCAAAATCGAGGTCGTCAAGCTGTGTCCACAGTGTCCACTGTATTCCACTTCGTCTGTGCTCTGTGGTCATCTTCATGACCCAGTCTATGGCCAGTAGGAAGAGGAGCGGAGACAGCAGACACCCCTGCCTGACACCAGTTCTGACCTGGAGCTCTCTGGTGAACTGCCCTTCGTGGATCACGCGACATGTCATGCCATCATAGCTGCTCTTGATCAGGCGGACGAGCTTTGTGGGTACACCGTAGTGTCGTAGGAGTTTCCACAGAGTCTCTCGGTCCACGCTGTCAAATGCTTTCTCATAATCCACAAAGTTGACGTACAGTGGGGAGCTCCACTCCAGAGACTGTTCCACGATGATGCGGAGAGTGGCGATCTGGTCTGTACATGATCGGTTCTTCCTGAATCCTGCTTGCTGGTCTCTCAGCTGGGGGTCAACGGAGCTCTTCATTCTCTCTAGGATGATCCTGTTGAAGACCTTTCCTGGTACTGACAGCAAGGTGATTCCTCTGTAGTTGGAACACTTGCTGAGGTCGCCTTTCTTGGGAAGCTTGATTAGGTACCCCTCCTTCCAGTCAGCTGGCATCACCTCCTCTTCCCAGATCTTTCCAAACAGTGGGTACAGCATCTCAACTGTTGTCTCTAGGTCTGCTTTCAGAGACTCCGCTGGGATGCCATCTGGCCCTGCTGCTTTGCCATTCTTCAAAAATGCCACTGCTCTTCTGATCTCTTCCCGGCTGGGTCTGTCACAGCTGATGGGTACGTCGGTCTCTGCCGGCTGGATGTCGGGGGGGTCGGGTGGGCTAGGTCTGTTCAGTAACTCTTCAAAATACTCGGCCCATCTGTCGAGTTGGTCTGCTCTGTCTGCAATTGGCTTGCCTTCTTTGTCTTTTACTGGTCTTTCTGTATGGCCATACTTACCCGACAATCTTCTGGTAATGTCGTAGAGCTGTTTCATGTTGCCGCTGCCTGCTGCCTTTTCTGCCTCTGCTGCCAGGCTGTCTGTGTAGGCCCTCTTGTCTGCCCTGATACTCCTCTTCACCTCGCGGTTGGCTTCCGAGTATTCCCCCTGTGCTGCTCTCGTGCGACTGTTGTTGACCGCTGCTTTCTTCTGCTTCCTCGCTTCTATCTTCTTCAAGGTCTGTGCCGACAGCCAGTCCTTGTGGTGGTGTTTCCTGAGCCCTACAGTGTCTTTGCAGGTTGAGTTCAGCGCCTCTCTAACTGCCTGCCACTGCTGCTCTGTGGTGACCGCCTCGTCTTCATTTACTAGCTCCTGTAGCGCTTGAAACCGGTTGGACAGCACCAGTTTGAACTCTTCTCTAACTCCAGTTTCTCTCAGGAGGCCTACATTATAGCGCTGTCTTCTTGTTGTCTCTGTGCGGCTTTTCTTTAGCTTGAGCTTCATTCTTAAGGTAAGCAGATGGTGGTCTGAGGCGACATCTGCTCCCCTCCTCACTCGAACATCTTGAAGGGATCTTCTAAATTTCTTGCTAATGCAGATATGGTCTATTTGGTTCTCTGTTGTATGGTCAGGTGAGACCCAAGTTGCTTTGTGTATTCTTCTGTGTGGGAAGATGCTGCCTCCAATGACAAGTCGGTTTAGAGCACAAAAGTCTACAAACCTCTCCCCGTTCTCACTCATCTCCGAGCCTAGTCCCTGTCTCCCGATCACCTCTTCGTATCCGGTGTTGTCCTCCCCTATTTTGGCATTAAAATCGCCCATGACGATGGTGATGTCTCGCTCCGCACATTTGTCCACGGCACTCTGGAGTCGGTCGTAGAACTCTTGTTTCTCTTCCTCGTCACTGTCATTGGTGGGCGCATAACACTGGATGACGAGCAGGGAAAGGTTGTACTTTTGCATTTCCGCTGCTATCTGGGCGGCCTTGCCGCTCTGGTACATGGTCTTGACGTTCCATGTGCCCATGGTTGTATCCCTGGATAGAGAGAGGCGGCTCGGTCCTGTGGCTTCCGAAGTCTTCCGCCTTTCACCACAGGACGTCATAAGTCTTCTAGTAGAAGAACCTTCCTCCTCCAGGAAAGGAATTACTGTTAGTCTTTTCGTCGGCGTTTTTGTAGCTATTTCCTTTTTTGCAGGGTGGGGAAGCTACCCCCACGCCCAACCCCCTTACTAGGAGGACCAGGGGTTTTCTGTCGGGGTCACCTTCCCTTAGACCATGTTGGTTCACGGCACCTTATTTCATTCGGTGCACCCCTCTCACGAGGGACCCCCTATCCACCACCCAGGGGACGCGCCTCAACGCCGTATGGTCCCAGCGCGAGGAGTAGAAAAGACGGTGTTAGGAAATATGTGTGTGCATTGTATGGGACACGCAGTGTATCAGAATTGTGGATGCATTGTAGAGAGACAGTGTATGAAGCTGTGGATGCATTTGTGGATGCATTGTGCGGAGATTGCATCGTTAGAATAACATATTATTCGAACTGTTACTCCAGTGTGGTCTACAACCTTGTAGCGAGAAACAGCGAGAAGAGGCCGAGAGGCAGCGACAACATGAAATTCATCTAAAGAGTTAGAGGCACAGGACCAGAGGACAGCTGAAGCAGCCGCCTTAGCCAGCAGAGACCAAATAGCCCGTGCGCCGAAACTACTTATTTATGCTACAAATTCTGATAAAATGGACGCTTACCTGAAGCGATTCGAGCGCTTCGAGCGCTTCGCAAACAGCAACAGTTTAAAATAAGAGACTTGGGCCACCAAAATCAACACACTTCTGACCGACAAAGCGCTCAAGTTCTACGCTAAGACAATACGACTTCACTGAAGAGGGTTACAGACGACGATTCCGGAATTGCAAGCATGAGGAAGGAGAAACACCTACCCTATTCATTGAGAGAATCAGGACCTACCTTGAAAAATGGATAGCGCTGGTTGGCTTGAAGAAGAAGTACCAGCACCCGTGTGACCTCATCATCAAAGAACAAGTTTTCAGCGCATGTTCTAAGGACCTGGCCGGCGACCTCAGGGCGCAAAAGGACCAGTCCCTGAAGGCCCTAGCAGAATTCGCTCGAAGATACCTGGACGCCCACAACATGAAGTTCTGGCCCGGTAAGCCGCAGCGTGTGTCTACAACAGAAGAGGAAAACACGACGTCAGAGATACCCCGAAACAAATGCCGATGGAAAACCTGACATGCTTCCTCTGTGGAATAAAAGGCGATACGCTGTCCTTCCAAGAGTGTTCCGCGAGGTGACAACACCAGAAGACCCAACCCATTCCGCGGGACAGCAGGCCGAAGTGGCACCACGTCTCAACACAGAGCCGCCGCTGTACTTAGTGACTTTGTCTGGAGAAAGGCGGGCGACATCGGAGCAGATCGAGTCTTTCAGAAGGAGTGGCCGCATTCCAGTTGGCGATGGGGCTACATTCTTACCAGTTTCCAACATCGCGCTGCCTGAGAGTGAAGTGCCCAACATGCCGGTGGTGTCAAGATTCGTCGGCAATACATCATTGAGGGTGCTGAGAGACACGGGTTGTAGCGTCATCGTGAGAGAAGACCTAGTAGCTGAAGACCAGAAGCTACCTGAGTGGACAACCCTCATCCTGGCAGACGGAACTGTGAGAATCATTCCCCTTGCCAAGGTCGGTGTCAACCTGACAGGAGACTGAGGTGAAGGCATTACGTGTGAAGACCCCAGTCTACGACCTTATCATCGGAAACGTTGACGATGCCAGAAACGCAGAGGATCCAGACCTGAACCTGTGCCGTTATCACGAGAAGTCAAGCAAAAGAAGAGTCACCAGAGTCACCTCTAAAAGTAGCTGACAACACTACAGCACAAGCTGGTGGAACTACAGAGAGCCGACCCTACGCTTGACACGTTCCTAGGTCAGACCGAGCCCGTGACACGAAAAGGGAAGGGGATCATCTTCGAGACCAGAAAGGACATCCTATATCGGGTATATACCCGCCCTGTCCGCTAAGTGGAGGTTCCTGAACCCTTGAGGATGCAGGTGGTGAAACTGGCCCATGATTCCATCTTAGGAGGACACTGACCTGGGAATCATCAAGACCCTCGACAAGATCCGAGCAGTCTTCTACTGGCCTGATATGGGTCATCCGATTCTGCATGTCGTGCCACATATGCCAGAAGACAATCTCCTAGAGAAAGGTGCCCAAAGTTCCTCTCGAGAACATGCCGCTGATCGATATGCCTTTCAAAGCTGTAGATCTGGTATGGCTAAATATCCTCCAAGTGAAGATGATCATCGCTACATTCTGACCCTGGTGGATTATGCTACAATATATCCTGATGCCATACTGTTACGTGGTAGTCGTAGTCGTAGTATGATGCAATCACACCAGACGCACGCACGTAGGGTTTTTGTAACAAAAAATTCACTCGGCTGCAACTCGTCACTCGTGGCACAAGGTTGTAGACCACACGGGAGTAACAGTTCCAACAATATTTTATTGCAGAGATGCAGTCTCTGCACAATACATCCACAAATGCATCCACACTGATACACTGTCTCCTCTACAATGCATCAATACTTTTGACACACTGCGTCTCTCATACAATGTACACATACTTCCTAACACGGTCTTTTATACTATTACAGATTTCCAGAATAATCCAGCAAATTCACACAACACAACATAATACTCCAGAAATAACTACAAATTCCACCCCCATCTAGATTCGATACAATGTTACGAAATGTACCCAAAACTTTTGACGTCATATTATATGAGGTCACTAGAATAATCGCGCCGTTTCGAGAACGTTATAGGTCAAACGAGGTCGGACTTTAACAACAATGTAACGAAAAAAAAACCGCGTCATTTTAGCTACACAACAGAAATCGATCGCAATTTTCCAATTAAAAGAAAATGAATCCTACCAAAAAGGCACGTAACTCTTATCCAAAATACCTTAAACGAACATCCGATCTTTCCCAGGATCAACACACACATGCTCTCAAGAGAATAACACAACCACAAACGCAACACATACCACTAAAGAAGATCGTCACTCCAACAGTGGCAGAGGCGCTCGTGGACATGTTCAGCCGTCTGGGGATTTCTGAGGAGATCCTGAGTGATCTAGGGACCCAGTTCGTCTCCGACTGCATGGAGGACATCAATCGTCCGTTGAGCATCCGACACGTCACTACGACCCCTTACCACCCCATGTGAAACGGGTCGGTTTACGCCTGACCCGGGGACAACAGACACCAGCCAGCATGAAGTTAATCTGACGTCCAACGAGCCGGTTCGCAGCAACCCGTATCGTCTACCTTACAACACGAGGGAAGAACTGAAGAAAGATATCAAGGAGATACTGGACCTAGGAGTCATCAGGAGTCCAATTTGCCATATGAGTCTCCAGCAGTTATCGTGAAGACACCAGATGGTACCGTAAACTCAATAAGTCTTCGACCCAGAGCCCATTCCCACAGCGGAAGAACGGTTCCAGAAGGTCAGTGGAGATCGATTCCTTTCCAAAATTGACCTAAGCAAAGGGTACTGGTACATCAAGGTTGCAGAGAAAGATATCTACAAGACAGCGTTCGTCAGACTCGACGGTCATTGGGAGTTATTGAAGATGCCTTCTGGAATGGCAAACAATTCACCATTAATTAATGAGCTGAGCGGTCAAAGGTCACGCAAACGAAAACGAGGCTGAATAGGATACACAATGGCGACTGCTGATGGTTGTGAGTGTCGGGACCTTCGATTTGTGTCTCATTTTGAGCATCAGGAAGTGAAAGACTACATCATACATGATTCAAAGGGTGAAGGGAGAAAGGAACAACAACGTGGCTACAAGTATTTCACAGAGGGCTAAGTACGAGTATTTGGCGTGAGAAGTAAGTTTGAATGTTTTGTTTACACTATCTTGAACGAAGACAAAACTGTTTTTTTCAAGACATAGACATAGACATGAGTCAGATGTAGCGGCCAATTTCAAAACAAAACGGATTACAGCAAGTCACAGGGTGCCACAAGTTTTCTTGGCTTTGACTTGAATGTATGCAAACTATAACATGCAATATTCTCTTGGTAAAACAACTTAATCTAATTCAAACTTGTGGCACCCTGTAATCCGTTTTGTTTTGAAATTGGCCGCTACATCTGACAGTTGTACTTGTAGGCCTACTGACGTATCAATACCTATATGTCAGCCATGCAGCAGTATTATTGTTTATTATAACAAGGATTGCTTGACAGCATTAAACAAATCATGGTTTGATATTGGTCTTTTACAGGATGTAGCCAAAACAGTTGCCATAGACTTGGCATAAACCAAGAGGGCAGCAAATTCGTCCAGTTAGATCAGAAGCGAAAAAAAATCAGATGATCAACGTAAAGCCTGTGACAACCACCCTCTACAATCCCATTGTTACGCCTCTTCCACCAGTACAAGAACTCATGGACCAACTATCAATGCACACTGGTTCTCTCCTGCCGACAATATTTGAGGCAAATGTTCCAATGGAAGTAACGAAGTTTGGAAATTTCCCCACTGTCTTATCATCAAGCTCAAGATCTCAAGATGACTTTATTGTTGCTGTGATACAAAATAATCATACACAGAAAAAATTGTCTTGCCACCGCAGGTGCTGCTCACATTCACTCACTCGCTCATTCCACAAATTACAATAACAGAGCTACAAAATGGACAATGACTCGGGACGGGTGAAGCCCGTCGCCAAGGCATCTAATGGCCGCGCGCGACCCGAACCACCCTGACACAAACAGAATGCTAAGACACTATTCAAACATTAAAGACACTATGGTATATATGAACACACTAGTATATGCTCTTTTGTTAAATTGTTATACAACAACAGAAACAAATTACCGTCGAAAGGAAAATAATCTCAGTCCTATCTAGGCAACATAAAAACAAGTCAAAGCTGCACCTGGAGGCCCGTCGCTTTAGTACAGCGCCGGTATTTAGAGGGCACCGCTCCGACAAAGTCCGTCAACACTGTGACTATTTAAAACGTACAAATATCATTCATCAGTCGTTATATTAAAATACCCACACACAGTCCTGTTCATTTCACTGGCACACTGCTTGTTGGGAAATGTCTGTCAACAGCGAAATTCGGCGAGCCAGGCAGATGCTAGTAAACACGGCCGCCGAGGAGGAAACGCAGTAACTAAGAAAGTAGCAAAGCTCGCTGTATGCTTTCAGGCTTTTCTGTGGAGTCAGACAAAATAAAGAAAAATCTGGTACCAGTCTGTAAACACTGAACCCGGAATAGCACACGATTAGTTATTCCACAGTTCGTCTTCACGCTCTTCTTTGACTATAGAGGCTGGCTCGAAGTAGGTTGAAATTCCGACTGTCATTACACTGAAGATGAAGACGATCCGGTATTACAAAATAAAGTCGATAAGTTAGTGAAAAAGTACATCACTGTATCTTAGAAACTTGATGGCACAACTCTGCATGGAAAATAATAATTATAGACGTCGCTTGAAGCATAGTTGACGGATTTTGCCGGAGCGGCCGGCCAGGGATGGTGCCTGGCCGCCATCTTGTCCCCTTCTCAAGCATTCTGGCGGTAAAAACCAGCATCAACATTCCCGACATTGCTTTCCCAGTCTTGCCAGTGAGAGACTTGAATGGTGACAATTCCCTCACCACAGTGCTTACTGCAGCACAGCAAGAAAATTTCCTTTGGCTGCATGTCACAAGTCAATTAAATTGAAGCATCGACACGCGACCAGGCCAGCAACCCAAGATGGCACAAGCTGAGAGCACATCGTCTTACCGCTTCAAAGATTTCGGAGGTATCAAAAGCTAAGGACACCTTCCACAGGGATCTTCTGATAAAGAGTGGTGAGTTTGGAGCAGTTAACAATTTATTTTGGGGCTGGTGCCATCAAAACTGTATAGCAAACTTCATGCTGTTTAAGACAACAACAGCCTGGGAAAACGCATTTTGCCCCTTATTATTGTGTGTGTGGGTGGTGAGGGGTGGGTGGGTGTTTAGGGGGGTGGTGAGGGATTCAGATTTTGAAACTAGAAATTCAAAATGTTTATATTCTTGTGTCCAAGGTGTATGAAAAGCCTAAGAATCTGGCACAAAGGCTACAGGCTAGAAACTTCCGTACCACGAAGTCCATGAGAGCAGGGGTGGAGAATGAACCCAAAGCTGCAGAACACTAGTTGGTAAAACTGTGCAAACAAATCGAAACTTGACATGCAAAGAATTTTGGAGCGGCATAATATTTAAAAAAATGAAGACAAATTTATTGTGCCACAAAAATGATCACTGAAAAAAAGCCACTTTCATATTCAATCAAGTAGACCGGTCTAACTAGACTTTTCCTATTCTTGGAGATGAGTACAATGCAAATCTCCGAGTTTGATTTTATCTTGTGACAAAGTGGTGCAACTAAATCTTTACTCACAAACCAGATAGGTGAGGCTAGCGCTGGCAGAATTGTACAACAAACCAAGGGGAATTACTCAGCGCTGGACAACAGTTAGATCCCCTGCCCCCGTCTATCAGGCACCCAATCGCCAGCCCACAGAGAAATACGCAGATATAGAATAAGACGATCATTTGCATCTTCAAATAAGATGCATCAGGTCTCTTATATAACCCATGTCTTTCTCCGGAACTTAGGAAGTAGGCAGGGGAAACATACATACACAAACACGAAGGTGCATTACTATATGTGGTCGGGTAAATACCCTGTATTCCCACAGTAGATGCACAGAACATTACACAACAATGTAACGATACAAATTTGCCTCGAGTTATACTGAGATACTCACAAACCAGATAGGTGAGGCTAGCGCTGGCAGAATTGTACAACAAACCAAGGGGAATTACTCAGCGCTGGACAACAGTTAGATCCCCTGCCCCCGTCTATCAGGCACCCAATCGCCAGCCCACAGAGAAATACGCAGATATAGAATAAGACGATCATTTGCATCTTCAAATAAGATGCATCAGGTCTCTTATATAACCCATGTCTTTCTCCGGAACTTAGGAAGTAGGCAGGGGAAGATGCAAATGATCGTCTTATTCTATATCTGCGTATTTCTCTGTGGGCTGGCGATTGGGTGCCTGATAGACGGGGGCAGGGGATCTAACTGTTGTCCAGCGCTGAGTAATTCCCCTTGGTTTGTTGTACAATTCTGCCAGCGCTAGCCTCACCTATCTGGTTTGTGAGTATCTCAGTATAACTCGAGGCAAATTTGTATCGTTACATTGTTGTGTAATGTTCTGTGCATCTACTGTGGGAATACAGGGTATTTACCCGACCACATATAGTAATGCACCTTCGTGTTTGTGTATGTATGTTTCCCCTGCCTACTTCCTAAGTTCCGGAGAAAGACATGGGTTATATAAGAGACCTGATGCATCTTATTTGAAGATGCAAATGATCGTCTTATTCTATATCTGCGTATTTCTCTGTGGGCTGGCGATTGGGTGCCTGATAGACGGGGGCAGGGGATCTAACTGTTGTCCAGCGCTGAGTAATTCCCCTTGGTTTGTTGTACAACTAAATCTTTGACACACCCTGAGGTAAATGCGTCCGAAAAATGTACTTACCATTGCTGCTAATGTACACTGGAAAATGTGGCGTAATTTTGTTTAAAAACATAACAAATCGTTAGACCATGCTTTTAGGCTCTTCAATTATAAGGATATGTTCCTTGTTTGTGCAGGACAAAGCTGGATCTGTAAATATCTACCCAGTAGGCATCATCATCCATCCCAAGGCCTTCTGGTTGGCAGCATGACCCGACAGGCGGGTGTATGATCCTTCAAGTGCAGAAAAGTTTGGCCTGTTGGAAATCAAGTGTACTGACATGGAGAAGAAAAGCTCTTTGGAGGAAGTTGAGTACTTAGTGAAAAACAATGACAAATATTCACTGCAGAGGAGTCACACATATTCTACCAAATTCAGATGCAGATGGCAGTGGCTGGGTTGCCTTGGACAGACGTACTGTTGGTCTGATAAGATGACCCACTTAGAAAGGAATGACTTTGACGCTGACTTTTGGTCAAAGGTGAAATTGAACATCGACGAGTTTTATTTTTCCTTTTTCTTGTAACAGTACTCTTTAGGAAACTCTCGCAGGACTGTTGTGATGTGAAAATAAACGGCCTTTTTTGGTGCTGCAAAAGATATTGTTTTAACTTTTTATTTTGTTTCAATCGTGTCTCAGATATTTTATTTGCCAAGGCGGAGACTTTTGTCATTGTTCATCACGTTCCTAAATCTTTGTCTCAGTGTGATAACATAGTTGCAAGCAGAAATTAAGTGGTTTCCCTTTATGATACCTTGATAGAAGAAGCTGCAAAGGGACATAAGTTATTGAAATTGGGTTGTGTACTAAATCTTTTAAAACTTTTTTTGTTGTTGTACCATAATTATACGGAAGATCTTGCACCTATGTGTGTGATCATTCAAACACAAACAATTAGTGTTATTTATCTGTTTGTTGGTTCACTAGAGATAAAGTGCAAGTCTGAAAACTTTGTATTTATTTATGCATGAATCATTGATATTTATTTGTCAGTTAATATATTTATTATTTGTAAATTGTTTTTTTGTAAATAAAGATTTTTGTTTGTTTATTATTATTTTGTGGTATTGATAGTATGGTGGAAATAACATTTTATGGAAACTAAACTGAACTGTCTCTTCTTTACTCAAAACCACAACTTTCATCAATCTTTTTATTTCCATGTTAAGCAGCTTTTAGGTAATGTTTACCAGTCGCATTGAGCACAATCAGGAAAAAAATGTATGCAGTAAATAAATTCACTGTTTAAATTGACATGAACCATCACATCACACATCTGCTTGGACTTTACAAAAACATTCATCACGAGTTTTTATAAATGTTCGATTATTTGTAGAACGAGTCAAATGTTTACATTTTGTAGTTGGCCAACAAACGCAATACATGCTTGCATTAACAAATATAATAACGCACTGCCGTGATTGATAAGCTTGAAAGTTGCAACAACAATTGTAATAAAAAACGTGTATCGTCTTTGTTGGTCAACTACAAAATGTAAATATTGACCTAGAAATACTTCAACATCAAAACACCTAGGCACAGGACGATCGTCTCAACTTGAAATCAGTTGCTATTTGAAGCAAAGCTTGGCAACCGTCCACATCTGGTTGATACTGCCAACACATTTCAAATGCGGTTCACTTTCACTCTTCGAATGGCTCTTTATGCATGAACACGAAGCCTTGAAATTCACTTTCTGCTTTCGGAGCACTTTTGCAATCAAGAACCCTTTATCGGCCATGATGCTGTCGCCTTCATCAAGCAGGGGCAGAAGTCCCGACTCCTGCACGATCTGTACATCAGAACAGCTTCCTGTCATGATCTGAGATATGACGGTTATGGATCCATTCGGTGCAATGCCTATCAATCCCTTTAATGTGCTCGTGGACGGAGTATATCTGTGAATTGAGCTTCAGCGATGAAGGTGTCTGGCATTTAATCTCAGTACAATCAAGAAACACTCGTGTTGTAGAAGCATTGTGGCATGTGTTGGTCAACCAACTGTCGGGACGGCCAGATGCTCATGGAGCCCAGTGCGAAGTAGAGGAAGTTTGCCCAAGCAATACATTTTCAACTCGCAGTTGACTGCGAGATGTTAAAGCGAACTCTAAGGAATCCTTGTCGAACAGTTCATCTGTCAAAGGTAGAGCGCGACTCTGCTGGCTCTTCATAGGGTCACATATGTGTAGTACGGCTGCCTCATAGTTCCTGCACTCGGTGACAGAAAGTCAAAAATTATCTGAAAAGTTATAATGTTCAAAAGTGTTATTGTCTGTAGAAAAGCGCTCTACCCCGCCACTTTCTCCTGCTCTTTGTGGAGCTGGCCTTCCAGTTCTTTAATCTTGGCAATCTGTGTTGGAAGTATCTTCCTCAGGTTTTTCACTTGGGCGTGTCTCCAGATTCAGTGCCGCTCTCTTTCGGATTCACTTATTGCCTTCCCTTTTCACCACAGTTTTTCCTGTCTTTATTTAATAAATAAAAAATAAAAAATACTCTGTCCACAGTAAACTGCAACTAACACTTTCCTGTAGTCTTGCCGACCGTTGACTTCAAAAACCAGCTGATGACTTCAAAAACCAGCTCCCTCCATTCCTCTCTGTTCTCTGCCATTCTCAGCGTATCGCCCAGCTTCAGTCCTGTCCACTCTAGGATGTTGTCCTCCCATCTTTTTCTCTGTCTTCCTCTCCTTCGTCCTCCTTGCACAGGGCCTTGCAGGATTGTTTTGGCAAGCCCTGCTGAACGCGTGACATGCCCATACCACTGAAGTGAAGTCCGGACCCGAATCCCGACGAATTTTTATGAGCCATTCCTTTCTACGTTTGACATCTGTTGTACTGGGAAATTTGTGAAATGAAATAAGGTTGTTTTCGTCTGATTTGGTTCGAGTTGAAGTACACAATGGCACGCAACAGTGCTGATTTGACTTGGAGGAAGAACAATTTACTACTGGTAGTAGCCCCGCCATGATGACAATCCTGCCCAGCCTCGCTTTCGTCAAACGACCTTCACCTCATTAGCTATGTGCATATTGCCCGAATATAGTGCATGGTGCCACTTTGAAAAGAGGACTAAAGAAGATCCTAGAAGATATGCAGAATGTGGTCTTTTACTGGGACGACATCTTGATCCATGACCTGGGAAGATCACCTCAAGGCCATCCGAGGGCTGTTCCAGAGTCTGTCACTGAGATGCGAATTTGACCATCCGACCAAACAAGTGTATTTTTGGGGCCGACAACGCAGACTTCATCGGGCACCGGTTAAGCGTAGGCTTGAAAGTGGCTACATGACGACAACGAGAGTAAGATCAGGGATGCCGCACGACCTACTACCAAGACGCATGGGCCTGGCGAAGTACTACCGAGAGGGCGGTCCCTGGCGCAGTGGTTAAGGCGCTTGCTACCAATGCTAAAGGTGCGAGGTTCGATTCCGGGTTCCGGCATCGGACTTTTCTCATCTAGTAAGTGTCACCGTTAATTCGGGGTCCGTCGGGGGTTCTTTCTCCGGGTACTCCGGCTCTTCCTCCCCCTCCACTTTGGTATCAGTTTCAGCCAACTTAATAAAATTTTAAATGCAAACGATTTCCCAAAACAAATTCAGTAGCTCGCTTGATCTTTCCCTTAGCACCACGTGAATGTTCTGTGTTTGCGTACAGTTTGTGAGTGATTGCGCGTGTTTCACGTAAGCGTGCTTGTTGGGTACAGTTCGCGGCTACATTGTGCGCATTGAGTTATATTATGAATATGTGAAATGCGCCATATAAATACCATGTAATAATAATACATCCCGAACTTCGGAGCTGTCACAGCACCCCTGACTGGCTGAAGAAAGGACAACCCAACAATATCAAATGGGAGGAGGCAGCGAGCATTTCAGGCAGTTCGTGACATCTTGTCCGAAAAGTCCGTTCTACCGACCTATCGAAGACATTCGTCCTGAGAACCGAGGCCTCCAACGATGGAGTGGGTGCCATCCTAATGCAGGAGGAGGACGGGAAACTTTGATGTGAGATTGTTAGTTTGACACATCCACAACTTGAGGTTTGAGAAGAAATTTTGAGAAATTTCGTTCTAAAAGCGTTTGTCGTTTGTGTCACAATTTATTTTAATCATTATTCACTATTTTCTTTCGCATAGAAGTTCCGTTCTACGTTTTGTGTTCAGATGATGATATGTGCTTCTTAGGTGACGTCAAAAATATTTGACGTAGGATATTTGTTTTGACGGACGTTATGCGTCATCGCTGATATGCAGACGCATCAGCACACGAGAGATTTTGCTCTTACACAGAAATTAGTTTTGTAGGAAGTGGAGGCAGTGGGTGATGTTGCGTAGTGATCTATTGATTGAATAGATGATGGAGGAGCAGAATGCTCAAAGTATAAGTGTAGGAAAAGGTGTGTAGCTGGAGAACTTCGAAGTGACGGGACTGACAAACCGGTGACCTTGTCCACCGCCGTGGCCGATGGGCAGCGGAGAGGCACGAAATTAGTCAACGGGGTAAACAATTCACACATCATTTGGTAGGTGTTTGTTTGTTAAATAGTAGATTCGGGAAGTGTGTTATTTGATTGGCTCTGGATCGGAAACCGTATAACAATCGGACGAGCATCGGCGAGTTTGAGATATCGACTGGTGATCGAGCGTGGGGTCGATTGGGAAGCATTTCGTTTGAGCCTATTTGATTTTTGAGTGATTCGGATCGAGCTTGAGGGGTTACGTGTTGTGCAGAAATATGTCGTATTCGTGTGTGTGCATGGCATTCGAATTGATAATTATTCGATGTCGGATATGATCGGATTTTTAATTGGGATGTACAATTTTATGGTGGGATGAGAGTTACCAGTGAACTGGAGAATTAATGCCACGTTTTGTGCAGGAGAATTGCCTCAGGTGTCCAGGCAGATTCAATCGGTATGCGGCAGGAGAACTGAATCAACGGGCCACCGTGAGAGAAGTGTGTTAGTTGATTGGCTCTGGCTCATCCAACAAGTGACGTAGGTCAACGAGCAGCGACGACAACGACTAAGATTCATCTTCAATTCAAGGTCGGATGTAATTAGACTGTTTAAATACCTTCGATGAACTAAAATTCAGCTAAAACAGCAAACAGTTTTCAGCAGACAATAAGATGAAATATTTGCAGTGGAACAAAGAGTGTATGATTAGTGTTCCGGACTCTGCGTGAATGTTTAAGTGTGTGCGTTTAATTCATTGTATTACATGTTCATGTATGAATTGACTGAGTAGTGAGTTGGTTTGTGTACGTCTTTGTCTATCGTTTGTAATGCGAAAGAGAAAATCAATCATTAAAAATCGATCAGAAAAATCCAACAATTTCGTGTGGTCTCGAACACTCCTCCCTGGTGTGACAGTTGTGTTATTCTTTTGAGAGCATATCGGATCATAGGAAAGATCCGATATTCATTTGAGTTATTTTGGATAAGAATTACGTACCTCTTTATTAGGATTCATTTGCTTTTGCAAGGAGAATTGCGATCGATTTTTGTTGTGACGGGTATTTTCGCTAAAATGTTGTAAAGTTTGACCTACATTAGACTGGAAGGTTCGAGCAGGCTCGTGGTCTTTCTAGTGATTTCAGATATGACGTCAAAGTAAACATGTTTCGCAACAGTTAGCAACAGTTACGGAAATCACGGATTTTCCGGAATTAGTCAAAGTTTGTAGGCAGATCTAGAGTGTTCTTTCTCATGACTATTAATGCGTTTTGGTTACGTTTTCTTTTCTGATTGGTTGTGTTGTGTGAATTTGCTGGATTGTTCTGGAAATCTGTAATAGTATAAAAGAGTGTCTTAGAAAATATGTGTGTGCATTGTATGGAAGAAGTGTGTATCAGAATTGTGAATGCATTGTAGTGAGAGAGTGGATACTGTGGATGCATTTGTGGTTTCACTGTGCTGAAAATAACATGTCTTCAACCTTGTGCCACGTATGACGAGTTGCAGCTGAGTGAAATTTCTTTACAACAATCCTACGTGCGTGCGTCTGGTATCATACAACGACTACGAATGTCGCCACAAGCTAGTATCTGACTATGTGCACACCCGCGCTTGTGCGTGCATGTGTCCCCGCGCCAATATAGATGGTATACGTAGGCATGCCTAAGTTTCATTCGTTTGCTTGACTGTACATATACTGTGTGCAGTAAATTTGTAACTAAATTGGTAGAATTCTAATATATTTTTCTTTAAAATGAAGAAACTAAAGATTTAATAACTCATTTCTTAAGGACAAGACATATGTGGAAATGATGAAGAAGGTGTTTTTGGGTCTAAAGAGGCAAGATGGACTTTTGGTTTATAATATGGATACTATTGCTAATGTGAGCAATGACGATGATCAACCTGTTTTTGGAAATGTTGCTCCTTGAAATTCGGGGTCGGACCATTTCATATGCCAGTCACAAGAAAAAGAAGAAAGCAAAAGAGAGGGATCCCTAAAGAAAAAAAAAAATAGAGACTTGGAACATAATTTGCATGAGGTTAAAAAAAAAAAGAACTTATGGAGTTGCGTATGATTGTCCGGTCCCGAGCTAAGTGGATACAAGATGGTGAATAGACATCATCTCCCCGAACACGCCAGGAACTTTTTCAGTAAATCTTTGAATTATTTAGAGAAGGACAATGGTGATGCTATTGTCAAAGAAACCCAAGCTTTTTATGAGCAGTTGATTAGTTGATGTTGACCTCTCCTCTACTATTATAGCACCGTCATTGTCTGACGATCAGAAGATGTACTTTGAAGGACCTATTTCGATGGAGGAAGTACAGTCATTGAAAAAGATGTGTAACAATAAATCTCCATGTTCAGATGGCTTTACCACTGATTTTTTTTTTTTTTTTTTTTTTTCTTTCTGGCTGATATTGGTAATTTTCTTTTGAGATCTGTAAACTATGGTTTTAATCATGGCCAGCTGTCGGTAACCCAGAAGCAAGTGGTGATAACTTATATACCCAAAAAGGGAAAAGATAAGAAATTGTTGAAAAACTGGAGACCTTTTAAATACTAGCTACAAAATAGCTTCTGCTTGTATAGCTGAGCGTCCGAAACTGGTCTTACACTCTATAATTCACTCAGACCAAAAGGGATTCCTAAAGGGCAGGTATATTGGGGAAAATATTCGACTACATTATGATGTGCTTTTCTACACTCATGTAAGCCAGGTGTCTGGTCAACTAATTCTCATAGATTTTGAGAAAGCGTTTGACTTTGTAGCCTGGTCCTTTTGGGAAAAATGTCTTGATTTTTCAACTTTATACATTAAGAAATGGATTAGTCCTTTTTATTGTGATAC
This sequence comes from Semisulcospira habei, assembly GCA_036245525.1. Lineage (NCBI taxonomy): Eukaryota > Metazoa > Mollusca > Gastropoda > Semisulcospiridae > Semisulcospira > Semisulcospira habei. The sequence goes on along the minus strand of BTPG01000002.1, from coordinate 187,797,912 downwards.
AAATGCTTGTGTCCCTGTTAATGGTCGTTATTCTAGCTGGTTTCCAGTACAAAGGGGTTGTCGTTCATATCTACTTAATATGCGCCAAAATCTTGGCCTCTATTCTGCACCAAAATAAAAACATTAGTGGTTTGTCTGAGTTCGCGGATTCTTTGTACTTAGTACTTTGTACAAGAAGTCTGTTGAAGAAAGTATCCGCTGTCTACAATACTCTGCATCTATTTCTGCTCTTAAGATAAACATGGAGAAAACCCAGGTGGTGTGTTTGGGTTCAATGATAAATTCTTACGTTCGGTTTATGCCTGAATTCAACTTGATATGGGACCTGGGATTTTTAAGGTTCTTGGCATAAAGTTCTCTACATATTATAACTGCTATTAATTATGAGGGCAAATTGGCTAAAATTCAGCGTGTCTTGTATGTTCTACGCGTCAGCTTACACCATTAGTAAAATTACAGTAATCAAAACGTTGACAGTGTCAAAGATTATCCATCTTTTCATAAATCTCCCGGATCCTCCGTTGACTGACCTTGAGAAGATGTTCACATTCTTGTGGAATGCAAAAAAAGCAAAACTGAATAAAGCTGTTGTCTGTTTAGCATACGTTGCGTTGAGGGTGGTTTGCAAATGTTAAACATTCACTTATTTTGGGCAGCTATGAACGTCGGTTGGCTTAAAAGGGTCTTTGGCGAACCATGTAACTCATTGGTACGGAAGGGGTGTATGGGGTGTCTGGAGAGAGATAGTACCTTTGAAAACCTGGCAGCAGCACCCACCTGGTCCTCATCCAGCACTCCTCACTTCTGGCTCCAAGAAAGCTGTTAGGGATAGCAGTGGCCACACCCTTGTAAACCGCTTCTGCTGGCAGGCTAAACGAAGTGAGGGGCCAATGTGTTGTTACTCATTGGTAGGCAGACCGAGCTCACCTTGGCCGAAGGACCTTTAAGGTGCCTAACGCTGCATCATGTGTTTCAAGCGATTGGTACGGAAGATTTTGTTGAATTGCTATCCTGTGTTTGACAACATACAAATGGTTGGTGGTTAATATGCAAACGTTTTAATCACTCACAAACCAGATAGGTGAGGCTAGCGCTGGCAGAATTGTATACAAACCAAGGGGAATCACAGCGCTGGACAGACAATCAGGCACCCAATCGCCAGCCCACAGAGAAATACGCAGGTATAGAACGACGATCATTTCCATTCTCAACAAATATGGATCAGGTCTCTTATATAACCCATGTCTTTCTCCGGAACTTAGGAAGTAGGCAGGAGAAACATACATACACAAACATGAAGGTGCGCTACTACATGTGGTCCTACCTGATCCATTCTTTTTGAGAATGGAAATGATCGTCTTGTTCTCTGCGTATTTCTATGTGGGCTGGCGATTGGGTGCCTGATAGGCGGGGGCAGGGGATCTAACTGTTTGTCTGTCCAGCGCTGTATACAAACGTTTTAATGCATCACTGTAATAATCACTTTTGGGCCGATGTCGCCAAACACTACAAATTTGTTTGTAACAAGTGTATACCTGAAATCCAACTACAGAGGAATCACCTTGCTGTCAGTACCAGGAAAGGTCTTCAACAGGATCATCCTGGAGAGAATGAAGAGCTCCGTTGACCCCCAGCTGAGAGACCAGCAAGCAGGATTCAGGAAGAACCGATCATGTACAGACCAGATCGCCACTCTCCGCATCATCGTGGAACAGTCTCTGGAGTGGAGTTCCCCGCTGTACGTCAACTTTGTGGATTATGAGAAAGCATTTGACAGTGTGGACCGAGAGCCTGTGGAAACTCCTACGACACTACGGTGTACCCACAAAGCTCGTCCGCCTGATCAAGAGCAGCTACGATGGCATGACATGTCGCGTGATCCACGAAGGGCAGTTCACCAGGGAGCTCCAGGTCAGAACTGGTGTCAGGCAGGGGTGTCTGCTGTCTCCGTTCATCTTCCTACTGGCCATAGACTGGGTCATGAAGATGACCACAGAGCACAGACGAAGTGGAATACAGTGGACACTGTGGACACAGCTTGACGACCTCGATTTTGCAGACGACTTGGCATTACTGTCCCACACTCATCAACAAATGCAGGACAAGACCACGAGGCTTGCTGACATCTCGTCCCAAGTGGGCCTCACCATTCACAAACAGAAAACAAAGACAATGAGGCTGAACGCAACCAGGGAAGAACCAGTCTTGCTTGCTGGCACCCCGTTGGAGGAGGTGGAGTCCTTCACCTATCTCGGGAGCATCATAGACAAAAAAGGCGGCACTGATGCAGATGTCAGAGCACGAATCGGTAAAGCCAGAGCAGCCTTTCTCCAGTTGAAAAAAGTGTGGAGTTCCAGAGAGCTGTCACAACACACCAAAGTCCGGATTTTCAACTCCAATGTAAAAGCAGTTCTCCTATATGGAGCAGAGACTTGGAGATTGACAAAAACCACAGTCAACAGAGTACAGACCTTCATGAACAGTTGCATTAGAAGAATTTTGAAAATCCACTGGCCAGAGAAGATCAGCAACGTCAGACTCTGGGAGAGAACAGAGCAGATAACAGCAGAGAATGAAATTGGGCGAAGAAGATGGGGATGGATCGGTCACAGTCTGAGAAAGCCAGCTTCCAGTATCACTAGGCAGGCATTGTCATGGAACCCCCAGGGAAAGAGGAAAAGAGGTAGGCCGAGAAACTCCTGGCGTCGAGACCTCCAAGCAGACATCAAGAGACTGGGAACCACCTGGAGTAGAATCGAAGGAGAAGCACAGGACAGGAGTTGCTGGAGGTCTCTCGTCGACGGCCTATACCCGGGTAGGGGTGACAGGCTTAAGTAAGTAAATAAGTATACCTGAAAATTAATTTTTGGTGAAGTGCTCTCAGAATATATTCATTATAACAAAAGCTTTATCAGAGACCGAAAAACAGTTAATGTCACTGGGTGGAAACAGAAAGGGATTTTGGTCATTGGGGTCCTGCTAGATAAAAATGGCTCTTTATTGTCTTCTGAATCATTTAAGTTGTTGCACCCCGATGTGTCAACACATTTTTTTAAAATGTATTCTGGCATAGCTTAGTGCTGTCGGGGTTTTACTTAAACTCATTAGTAATAGAGCCAGTTATGAATTGTAGTAGTGCAGGCTTGGAACACTATCTTGCAGGGTGGCAGTAAAACTGTCTATGCAGCCTTGGTCAAAGCAAGGTCAAAGCCTATCTGTATTCAGAGGTGGTCCCAAAGCTTTGCTGATGTAATAAATTGGAATACTGTTGTTGTTTTTGTTTTGTTTTTTTATGTAGCAATGACCATCTTCACTTGGAGGAGATATTGGCCCCACCAGGTCCACAGCTACCCGCTTGAAAGGCATATCGATGAGTGGCATCTTCTCGAGAGGAACCTTGGGCACCTTTCCTTTGGAGATTGTCTTCTGGTATATATCGCACGATCTGCAGAATCTGGTGACGTCGCCCCCCAAATCAGGCCAGTAGAAGATCCTGTCGAGAGTCTTGCTGATTCCCAGGTGTCCTCCTAAGATGGAATCGTGAGCCAGTTTCATCATCTGCTTCCTCAGGGGTTCAGGAACCACCACTGGACGGACAGGATTGTCTCCATGACCGTGCGCATGGTCGGCTCTCTGTAGTATCACCAGCTTGTCTCTATTCTTTTGTCTAATATCACCAATGTGTGAAAAGACGTTAAATAAATCTCTGTTCCTGATCCTGATATATTTACCACGGCTGCTCCCGTATTGTCAGCCACTTTTTGAGGGATGGTCTGGTGACTCTTCTTTGCTTGACTTCTCGTGGTAACGACGCAGGTTTCAGGTCTCCACTCCGGATCTGGATCCTCTGCGTTTCTGGCACCGTCAACGTACCCGATGATAAGTACCCTTTTTTTTTTTTTAATGTATTCTGGCATACTGGAGTCTTCACGCATAATATCCTCACAGTTCCGTCGGCCAAGATGAGAGTTGTCCACTCCTGTAGCTTCTGGTCTTCAGCTACTAGGTCCTCTCTCACGATGACGCCGCTACAACCGGTGTCTCTCAGCACTCTCACTGATTTGTTGCCGACGAATCCTGACACCACCGGCATGTTGGGCACTTCACTCTCAGGCAGCGCGATGTTGGAAACGGATAAGCATGTAGTTCCATCGCAAACTGGAATGCGTCCACTCTTCCTGAAAGAATCAGCTCCGGTGACGCCCGCCTTTCTCCAGACTCAAAGTCACTAGATGACGTCACATCATTGGCCAGTACAGCGGCGGCTCTGTGTTGAAACGTGGTACCATTTCTGCCTGTTGTCCCGCGATCTTGGTTGGGCCTTCTGGTGTTACCACCTCAAGAAACATCCGTGGAGGGACATCGAATCGCCTTGTGTCCCTTCTTTCCAGAAAGGAAACAAGTCAGGCTCTCCATTGGCATGTGTTTCGGGGTGTCTCTGACATTGTGGTTTTCCTCTGCGGCTTACCGGACCCGAATTTCATGTTGTGGGCGTCTTGGTATCTTTGAGCTAAATCTGCAAGGGACTGGTCAATTGCTCTCTGAGGTGGCCGGCCAGGTTCATGTAACATGTGCTGAGGACTTGTTCTTTGATGATGTCACACAGGTCCTGGTACTCGTTGTTTAAACCATCCAGGTGCGTCCTGATTCTCTCAATGAATAGGCCGGCTGTTTCTCCTTCCTCAGGCTTGCAATTCCGGAATCGTCGTCTGTAACCCTCTTCAGTGAAGTCGTACTGTCTCAGCAGGGCGGCTTTCAACTTCGCATACACCTCAGCTTCTTCTCAGTCTTGGCAGGCGGTTGTAAGCTCAAGCGCTTTGCCGGTTAGAAGTGCGCACAGTTTGATGGCCTGTTGATTCCTGTTGTTGCTGCTTGCGAAGCGCTCGAACTGTAAGAGTTCATTTTATCTGAATTTTCTGCAAAAGGTGGTAGTTTTGGCGCACGGGCTGTTTGCTCTCTGCTGCTTCAGTTGTCCCTCTAATTCCATTCTCTAGAGCTGAATTTCGTGTTGTCGTTGCCTCTCTGCCTCTTCTCGCTTCTCTTCTTGCTGAATTTCGAGTTTCTTGATTTCACACTCTTTGGCTCTTTCTTCTCTCTCCAGTCTCTTTTCTTCTCTCTCCAATCTCTCCTGTTCTTCGAGTCTCTTTTCTGTTTCCCACTCCAATCTCCCTTTTCTTCTCTCTCCAGTCTCTTTTCTTCTCTCTCCAGCTTCTCATTTTCTCTCTCCAGTCTCTCCTCTCTCTCCTTTTCTCTATTCAGTCTCTCCTTCTCTCTTGTACAAACTCTAGGAGCTTAGCTCCCTCCAGTCCACATTCCTTTCCAATTCTAAGGAATGTCTCCATTTCCGAAGTCGCATCTGTGCGTTTTACTGCTGGCTGTTGTCTCCGGCTACCCTTTAGGTGCGCGGTTCGATACCGGGTTCCGGCGTTGGACTTTTCTCCTCTGGTAAGTGTCACCGTTAATTCGGGCGGACCGTCGGGGGTTCTTTCTCCGGGTACTCCGGTTCTTCCACCCCCCCCCCCCCCCCCCGCACTTTGGTACCGGTCTCAGGCCACTTTACAAATTTCAAATACAAGCGATCAAAAATCTCTGTAACTTCAGTAGCTGACTGGCCCTTCGTTTGTCTTGTACTGTGTTTGTCTTAAATGGCGTAAATCCGTGTCTGTTTCGTCAGTGTGTGTGTTGGGTTTCAGGCGCGGCGCTTTGAGTCGATTTCCCCAAAATTGAGAAAAAGCGCCTATATAATAACGGTATTATTATTATTATTATTATTTCCACTGAGCCAACTGAAGAAGTCCCGTAGGAGGTGCCAAAATGTTACGTGTTAGTTGTAGTCGTAGTATGATACAATCACACCAGACGCACGCACGTAGGAATCTTTTGTGTCACTTAGTCGTAGTATGATACACTCACACCAGACGCACGCACGTAGGGTTCTTGTAAACGAAACTTCACTCAGCTGCAACTCGTCACACGTGGCACAAGGTTGTAGACCACTCAGGAGTAACAGTTCCAACAATATTTCATTGCAGCGATGCGATCTCCACACAATGCATTCACAAATGCACCAACACTGATACACTGTCTCCTCTACAATACATCAACACTTTTGACACACTGTGTCTCTTATACAATGTGCACACATACTTAATAGCACAGTCTTTTATACTATTACAGATTTCCATAATAATACAGCAAATTCACACAACACAACCAATCAGATCAGAAAACGTAACCAACACTCATTAATAATAATAATAATAATTACGGTATTTATAATGCGCTTATCTTATAATAATTATAACTCTAAGCGCGCACACACAACTCGCGCACGCATGCGCACGCTTTAGACAATGACTCACGTACCACAAATACATTACGACATTCAGCTTGGGGTGGGGAGTGTGGTGATATAGTGCTAGAACTGTTGAAAGAGGTGAGTTTTGAAAGCGGATTCTAAAGAGGAGAGAGAGTGTTTCTGACGGAGAGAGAGTGTTCCAGCTGGATGGGCCGTAGACGCAGAAGGAGCGGGGGCCGAAAGTGCTGAGTTTGGTGCGGGGGATGTGGAGGCGGAGAGTGTTGGAAGAGGAGCGGAGGGAGCGGGAAAGAGTGTAGGGGTGAAGTAAGTTGGAGAGATAGGTAGGAGCGTAGTTGTTCAGGGATTTGTAGCATAGACAGAATCATATATTGGGTGCGTTGGGGGATGGTGAGCCAGTGAAGGAGTTTGAGCAGGGGAGTGATGTGGTCGGATTTCTTCTTTCTGAGGACGAGGCAGGCAGCATTGTTCTGGACGCGCTGGAGAGTGAAAGTGGTAAAGTGAGAGAGGCCGGAAAGGAGAGAGTTGCAATAGTCGATGCTATATAAGATGAGAGAGACAGCAAGTTTGGTGGCAGCTTCGGTGGTGAGGTATTTTCTGATCTGACTGGTGCGACGGAGGTGGAAATAGCATGTCTGGGCCGTGTCGGAGACAAAGCTGGTCATGGAAAGAGAGGAATCGAGGTTCTTGGCCGAGTCAGAGAGGGAGATGAGGGTGCTGTCGAGTTGAAGGTGGAGCGAGGGAGGGAGCTGGGAAAGTTTCTGGCGAGTGCCTACCAGCATGGCTTCCGTTTTGTCGTCGTTCAATTTAAGCTTGTTTGCTGTCATCCAGTTTTTCACGTCTTCGTAACAGTCAGCCGTGCGAGTCAGTAGTGACTGAGTGTTGTCGAGTTTGCCTTTGTCTAGTAGTTGTGAGTCGTCAGCGTAGAGGTGGTGGTGTATGTGATGAGATTGGATGATGGTGGACAGGGGAGAGGTGTAGAGTGTGAAAAGGACCGGCCCCAGGACGGACCCTTGTGGAACTTCGCAGGAGAGCCTGACTTAGTTGGAGGAGACGCCGTCGATGGTGACGGACTGCTGTCTGTCGGAGAGGTATGAGAGTCAGTGATGCCGAAGGAGTGGCGAAGGCGGTGGAGTGGTAGATAGTGTCGAAGGCGGCAGAGAGATCAAGTAGCGTAAGAAGGGAGATGTTGCCCGAGTCGGTGGAGAGGAGCAGGTCGTTTAGGATATGTACAAGGGCTGTTTCAGTGCTGTGATGTTTGCAGACTCAAAGGGACTGAAAAGGTTGTTTTTGGCGAGGTGGAGGTTGAGCTGGTTGAGAACAACCTTCTCAAGAAGCTTGGACAGGAATGAGAGGTTGGAGACTGGGCGATAGTTCTTGAGATAGTTTGGGTCGAGTTTGTGTTTTTTGAGGAGAGCACGGACGATGGCGGACTTGAAGATATCGGGGACGGAGCCATTCTCTAGAGATGTGTTGATGATGTCGGTAATGAAGGGCAGAAGTTTTGGAAGGCCGTCCCGGTAGAGACAAGCTGGGAGGGGGTCTAGTTCGCAGGTTTTGAAAGGTATGGACTTTATGGTCTTGAGGAATTAATCCTGAGAGACGGGGCGGAAGGACGAGGGGGGTGTCGGAAAAAGGGGGGAGGGGGGGGGGGGTTCGGGAGGGCAAGGCGGAGAAGGCAGAGTATGGAATGTGTTGCGCAGAGTTTGGATTTTGTCGGAAAAATAGGTGGAAAAGGCGGACAGGAGTTCTTCTTTCCTGTGTGTGTTGGGGAGAGGAGAGTCTTTAGTTGGAAGAAGTGGATTCCAGGATTTTGTTTTGAAGGTGTTCATTCTGCAGACTTTGGATCTGGTGGTTTGGAAGATCTGTCTGTGAACGATGAGGTCGGATGAGCGCCAGAAGTGCCTAGGAGTGTGTTCATGGTAGCGTAGAGGGTTTTGGAAGAAGTGGATTCCAGGATTTTGTTTTAAAGGTGTTTACGTTTGGAGTCGGATATCATTCTGCAGATTTTGGATCTGTTGGTTTGGAAGATCTGTCTGTGAACGATGAGGTCGGATGAGCGCCAGCGGCGTTCCGCTTGTCGGCGTTCGCGCTTGGCCTCAGCTATGTTGTCAGTGAGCCAGGGGGAGGGGAGTCGGTTGGGTATGGAGCAGGTGGTGACAGGGGCATGGATGTCAAGGAGTTTTCGAAGGGAGGAATCGAAATGGGATGCAAGATCAGGAGAGGGGGCTGGATCAAAGAGAAGGTCAACAGCTTCGTCGAAGAAGCTCTCTCGGTTAACAGATTTTAGTTTTTTTTTTTTTCTTTTTCGGGGGAGGTAGGTTGAGGGAGACGAGAATAGCGAGGTGGTCAGAGAGTTGATCGGAGGTGCGGGTGATGATCCAGTCGAGGGTGTGACCGAGTCGGTGGGTGGGTTTAGTGATGTGTAAGATTGTGGTTTGAAAGTGACGTGCAAAGGCGTTTTGTGTCAGGGAAATGGAAATTGAAGTCGCCAAAAAAGATGTGTTTTCCGGGTGGTGTGCTGTAGTGTTCGAGGAGGAGGTCAAACTCGGTGAGGAACATGGAGTTTGAGAGTTTGTTTTGAGAACTTGGAGGGGGGCGATAGATACATGAGAAGATGAGGGACTGGCCAGGGAGTGTTTCTACAGCCTCGACATATTCAAAGGAGGGATGAGCAAAAGGGAGCGACTGAGAGAAGGAGAGGTGAGCAGAAAGTATCTGTAGATGATGGCAGCACGCGGGAAATAGGCCAGGCGGTAGCCACTCGTAGTGACGCTGGCGATGATGGGTTCATCTCCAGCTGGGCGGAGCCACCGTCGTTTCGGTGATCACGACAACATAATATTGATAAAAAAAAATTCACTAGAATGAACTACACAATTTCACTACTATTTAAGCGCCTTTAATAGTGTTACGAAACGTTGCCGACACTTTGACGCCATATATGAGGTCACTAGAAAGATCGCGACCCTGCTTGAACCTTTCAGTCTCATCGTAGGGAAACTACGCGTCCGCCACAACAAAAATCGATCGCAATTCTCCCTGCGAAAGAAAATTAATCCTACTAAACAGGTACGTGATTCTTATGCGAAATAACTCAAATGAATATCGGATCTTTCCTATGATTAACACACATATGCTCTCAAAAACACAACCACAAACGTAACATCCACTTTGCACCTAAACTCCTTATAAACGCACAGAACATCTTTCCAGAACAAATTTGTGTGCTTTATTTTGTTGTATAATTCTGGACCATAATTGTCCAGGTGCTTCAGATCTGGATATGTGTTAAAGATAACATGTTTCTATCTGTGACTTGTGCTGTTTAAATTTCTAGTCCAGCTAATTTTCAACGCTCATGTATACTGCTTTAAATTTGGAATACCGATTCCTCCGTTTCGTAAAGTTCTTGTTGCAACTTTTCTGCTTATTTTGTCCGTTTTTTTGCCCCCATACAATCTGAAGCACAGTGTTTGCAACTCTTCAACATGTTTATCAGGTGGATTAGGGAGCAAATTAGAAATCGAAACAATGATTGGTGTTTTACCAAGCAGTAGGGACAGTATGAAGATTAAGCAGGAACTGAAAGATAGTAGTGAAGATCTTTCCCAATTAACCTGCACAGGTTTTCAATACTTTTCCTCCTAACCCATCTGGTCCAGGTGCTTTGTGTGCATTCAGCTTAGAAAAGATGTTCACTACCTCCTCCTTAGTAACTGACAAAGGTTCAGGCACAATAGACTGGCACAAGTCATCACAGTTAGCCCTAAGGTTCCTGCCATCGAACCGTTAGTAAAAACGATTCAGATCATTCGCCATCTCAACTGGATTCCCACTACAAAACCGTGCTTGTTTCTTTTGCTGCCTACCCATCATGCAGTTCAGACCATTCCAGGCCTCTCTAGCGTTGCCATAAGTAAATTTCGTTTCGATCTTGCTTTTATAGTTCAGTCTGGCAGCCCTAGCAGCCCTTCTAAAATCCTTTTCCTTTTTCCGAAATTCATCAGTTAAAAAAAAAGAAGCAAGTTTCTTCTGGTTCAAACAAACATACCTTAAACTCAGTGCCTATTGTTGTAAAACACCTTCTCTGTCTTGGGTTTAATTGTCCTCACAAAATCTTACATAAGATGTGACTGTCTCAACAAGTTCGTTAGGATCATCACAGTTATGAGTAAACATCTGTTGCGGCCTCAAAGCACCCACGGAGCTCCTCCATGTAGTCTGGTGTCCACAGCTGAGTGGTTTTTGTTACAGGCTTGGACGTCTTTATTTTTTCTTCATACGTTGGCAACAAGTGTATGACGTTGTGGTCCGAGCGCACCAGTGGGGGCCTACACAACGGCTTCAGTCGTGAACGCCAGCATCGTCAATGTTGGCATAGCAGAGCCGATCAATAGTGCGATTAAGTCTTGTAGGGCAATGAATGTACTGTTGTAGAGAGAGGTGTGGTGTTAAATCGCACTGATTAAAGTCGCCAAGTAAATCCTGGCTGGTCAGGATAGCGTGACGCCACTCTGGAATAACAGTCATCTTCCGTTTGCATCCTTCATGTGCCCCCAGGGTGCTAATGAGAAATCACGCAGATCATGGACAGTGCGGCATTCGTTTTGAGCACACGTGCAGTGCATATCTTCTGCATTTAATGTATTCTGCTGTAACAGCAAGTATTTGGTGAAGTTTCATAGTGCAGAGAATATGTTCTCTGCTAGTTCTAGAAAGTTAAAAAAAAAAAGTACTGACGTCATTGCGGGACTAGTTTGGGATCCATGAAACACTAAATTTGTGAAAAAGGTCGCTAGTTGCATTGTATCAACAAAAAAGGAACATCGTCAAACAGGCCAAAGTAAGTGACGCACATTTTCTGTCAGTCTCATTATCTGGTCCTGTCAGTCGTGTTACGAATTTCATCGTAACCGCACGACTGACCGTAACACGACTGACAAAAATCTGTTCTGAGTTAGGCCGGAACGAATGATTACTCCTTACGAGCGAAATGAAAGACTTGATCCATTTAACGAACCCCGAAACAGTTGCTGTCAAAATATTATTTCCGCCAAAAACCCAGGCCTTTAGAGAACAGGAATACAATGTAACACGACTGACACGTTAAAACCCTTCCTTTTGAAAATTGCAGCACTGAGTCAGAATAAACATATAAAATCTTTCTGGCCGGGATTTAAGCTGCGCAAGTCAATGCAGAGGGAAAGTAGACCAGTAACTCCTGGCAGAATTTATTTTAGAAAAAAGTGAGCAATCATTATTTATATCTGATTTACTGTCATCAGTCGTAACACGACTGACAAAAAAGTCAGTAGTCACGGACACCAAAAATGTCTAACTGCGGCCAAAACGCAAAAATACTATTATACTCAACTTACGTTCTTTAAACGATATAAATGGTAATAACGAGTTGTATGTGCTTGGGCAGGATGGGCATTGTCTAGGGAAGGGCTGGGACCCTAGGGGACTTAAAGAACTACAGCTTTTTCAAGGAACGCGAAGTTAACAGTCTTTTCATGTAAAAAACATTTAAAAAAAAAAACACACATTTAAGCAATACACAAAACAACAAAAGAAACATATGTTCCGAACGAGAAGCGTCCACTTAATATGTTGTAAAAGAGCGTACGTGTTTTAATGGCCTAAAACGGGAGCACGAGACTTTTTTCAAAGCCTACCTCGAAAACTTTGCTGTAAGCTATCAGTCAGAATTCAAGATGGCGGAGCGTGACATCATTAGGTCATATTACATAGTCAAATTTGACCAGTTCAGGCAGTGCAAGGACCGGTGTTTTTAAAAATAATTTTTGCCTTGTTTAAAAATTTGTAGTAAAGCTGAATCAGTTGGAATTTGCTGGAAATGTCCGGTTAGCTGAGAGGAGACACTCCACCCACCCCACTCCACCCCACAACTTCGATAACTGAAAGATTGCGTTTTTTTAAAAAACGCATTTATGAAACTGAACTCCCCAAACCACACCCCTTTCAATGTCAAGGTCAAAGGTCACAGCTCAGGGTCAAAGGTCAGACTCACGACTACCTGTAAGAGAAAAAATAAATGAACAAATACACTAAACATAGCTCACAGTGCAGGTAAACAGGGTGTTGCCATGGAAAACATGCAAAAATGCCTATAAAACTGCAAACACAGCGTTTTTTGGGAAATTTTAAAACAATTCATGATTTTCTCAGTTCTCCAACCGCAAAAGTCCAAAATCAATGATATGGTAACATTAAACCAGTTTCTGATCTATATCATATATGGCATGTGGTGCCCTGACGGGCCACGGTACACAGTCGCGTTTCCGTACTGTCCAGTCTCTTAGCCATAGTCAGTCCCAGGCATCCCCTAATATTTCAATCCCCTAAAAAGCACTACCGCCCACCAGCTGCACATTTGCCATGCACAAAATAACAATACAAACAGCACATTGACAGTCTCATTTTTTGGCTATGAACCTGATTCCTTACCAACCCCACACCCAAGCACAGCTGAAATCAGCGTGCCCCTCAAATCACTACGTCAACGGCAACTCAACATAGGTCCACAATTCTCTAATGAATAAGCTCAGGATGGTATGAATCAAAATACCAAACATGTCTCCTCTCATCTAACTAGAAATTTCCAGCAAATTTCAACATTCAGCCCTACCACAAATTTTCAAACAAGGCAAAAATTATTTTTAAAAACACCGGGCCTCTTACTGCCTGAACTGGCCAAATTTGACTATGTAATTGTCTCGTATCGTCAATCGTGAAAACAAGATGGCGGCCATGCAACATCTCCTGGCTGCCCGCTCCGGCAGAAATGGTGTCCACCCGCAGTAGATCACGTTATATATCAAGTTCAAATGAGGCCGTACTGAGGTGAGGCAGTACGAGGACCGGTGTTTTTTAAAAATCTGAATCTTCTGCCTTCTTTGGTATTTTGTACAGAGGCAGTATGTTGGAATTTGCTTGATAGATATCTCTCTTCTCATCTGAGAAGAGACATATTTGGTGCTTTGACTGATTCATACCAGTCTTGGCTGTCCAGCGGACTCTTTTTGGCCTATTTTAAGTTGCAAATCGGATGGTGATTTGAGGTGTGTAGCAGTTTTGGCTGCGCTTGGATGTAGGGTTGGTACAGAATCATGTTGATAGCCAGGAAATGAGACGGGTGATGTGGTTATTTTTATTTTGTGCATGGCAAATGTGCAGAAAGTGGGCGGTAGTGTTGTTTAGGGCCGGGATTGAAAAAGTAGGGGATGACTGGGACAGACTATAAGGCACTTTAACAGACATTGTACCTTCGTTTGATGTATGATGTCAGGCCCTGCAATGCTGCACCACGACTGGTATTTCTTTTTGATGACTTCGCAATTTGTTGTGCTGTGACTGCTTTATTGTGTTAACTGGATAGTATTCAATTTTTGGCTGAGTTTCCTGTAACCTGTATTTATAAATATGAAACTTGGCAACCAGAATCATTAGGTCTATAACAATGTCTGACTTGAAATTGTTGGTAGTTCCAACTCCTTACAAAAGCTAAGAGTTGCACAGTTTGCACAATCATCCTGTAACCACTTTACCATGTCTGTCCAAAACTTCTGCACACAATGACACTCCCAAAAATGATGGGTAATAGTTTCTTCCTCATGCTGACAGAATGTACACATTGCCGTGTTGGACAGTTTGTGTAAAAACAAAAAGCGTTTTGTGGGCAAGAGTCTGTGTATCAGCCTTAACTGAAACCACCTGAGCTGACAGTCAGGGGTTGTTTTAGGTAATTTCAAACATATACATTTCCATTGTGGTAGGTCATCAAACATTTCCTTCTACTTTCGAACACAGACAGGATTAGACATTTCTTCACAAGAGTTGCACAAACCATTTTGATCCACCTTCTAAAATAAGCACTTTGCTATCAGACTTTATAATATTGTCTCCAGCCGGTTCAAGTACTGCTGAGTCAATATAAACCCTAATGACACTCCCAAGTATACAAGAGAAAATTAGTTGAGACCTCAGGGTACACCAGCTTAAATTGGACAAAAGAGAGGAGTTTGCCATTTTGGTCTAAAAGATCACCAAATGCCACAATCCCATTTTCTTTCCATTCATGTAAACGTACAGTTCTTCTATTTCTTATTATATTCTTATTATAGTGTATAGACTCGGACAGCAACTCATTCAAATTTGTTGGTGCACATCTATTATACAATGTCTTAAAGTATTTAACAACATCAGCCCAAAATCTGTTTTTGCATTGATGCATCAACACATTTGCAAATTCCACACCAAATATCTGTATATCTATAAAATTAGGACAGCAAGTCAACACTAACCTCTTCAGTTGAGAGTAACACCCAAATAGCTGTTTTAACCAGCTGACTTTCAGAGCCGTCAGGAAAGAAAAGATGTTCAGCATACGTAAACCACTTGCCTCATATGCTGAACATACAACAGACTTACTTATTTTACCACGTTTACCGTCCCACAGAAAAGAGAATAACATTTTATTAAGTTCCGTGAGAATTCTTCAAGTTGAGAGAGAGAAAGAAAGAGAGGACTGAAGCTTCATTAACACAATGACTGAGTTAACCCCCTTAATTATAACTTTTAGAACCTTCATTATCCACGTACCCCACACAGAGTAAATACCGTCGGAATTAACCCCCTAAATCATTGCTTTTTAACAACCACAATTTTATGTACCTCCACATATTAATAATTAAGGGGTTAACTCAGTCATAGTGTTAATAATACTTCAAACCTCTCTTTCTTTCTCTCTCTCTTAATTAGCTCACATGTCTGCGACCGCAGGGTTACTATGTACAATCACACCACCACCCATTGCTAACACTCTAGGCATAAAAAGACACGACACGTCAGAATAAAATATGTGTAGCAGTTATAATGTATTCACCATGCCGCAATGTTTTCGACAACATTTTTCAAAACTTTTTCAAATCGATATGCACCACACCTGTCTCAATATTAAAGAAAGAATTTGTAATTTTTTCAATTATGTGTACACCAGTTTGATTTTTCCATTAAATGTAAATGACTAACACCTGCACACACAACCAATCCCCCTATGAGCTACTTGCACAGAGAGAGAGAGAGAGACCCTCTTTGTCAACAAAGACATAGACTGGTGTCTTTGTCAAGACTCCACTCATATGAAACTTATACGTTTTAAATCAGCCTCCTCTCAACAAGTAAGTTGCAGGGGTCTTAATCTGTGTGGCGTGTCATTTTGTAAGCCCCACCTGTGACCCGTGTTACACAGCTGAATGCCTTTGTGAGGCGACAAGCCGCTATTCAATAGTGGTGACATTACATTTCTTCAATGCAGTACGCAGTGGGGCCGAGTAGAATTTTATACTCACTTACAACTTCTTGAAAATTAGTTGTTAAGAACATATTAATTACTTAAGACAAGAACAAGCAATACTTACCATAAGTTGTTACAAAAAGTTGACCCAAGTCTTTAATTACTCGGACATTTGTTTCAAATTACAAGAGCAATTTGTCTGCTTATCTTACACACACTTACAAACAAACAAACAGACGCACACACAAACACGCAAACAAAAACACACAAACAAACAGACAAACAAACAGACGCACACACAAACACACAAACAAAAACACACAAACAAACAGACGCACACACACACACACACACTCTTACAGACACACACACATACACTCATGTAAGTGCAATAAACATGATCTGCCAGGTGGCGTCACAGTTGAACGCCTTTTGTGTTGCCTCACACCGCTATTCAATAGAGGGGACACATTCCATTCCTTCAATGCAGACACAAGCCCCCACTCGACTGAGCTTTTACAAAGCTCTCAGCCGTCAAAGGCCTTTCATAGCTACAGCCTTTACAAATCACTGAGTGGTGTCAAAGATCAACAGGGGGACATATTACTTTTCAAAAGAGAGTGTCAATTACAAAACGGTTTTACAAGTGGGCATATATACTCATAAGCCTTTCAATTACTAAGTGCTGCCATGTTTAATACACTCTGTGTATTCTGGGGGTGGGGCAGCTTGCTTGAAAGGGAGGTCGTCATTTAACAAGGGTTTTACAAGATGACTTAATATACTCAAAGCCAGATTTACTGACACAGGGACAAATGTGTTTATCAAGTTTTTAAAAAATTGCATTATAAAATGAATTATGAAGAATTATTATTATTGAGCGATATCAATACTGTAGAAAACAAAGACTTAGACTCGAAAAAACAGCGGCTTCTCTCTGTAATTGTTTCTGGTAAAGCAAAAGCTTATCTCGGAAAACAATTTACAACTGAAGATATTAATTCACTCACGCCTGTTGAATTAAATCAACTTTATTCTAAATATGATAATCACATGGCTTCACTAATGACCCATGATTTGAGCAGGTCTTTTGTTTTATTATATACAAAAGCAGTGAGTAACATTCTCCCCGTTGTTGACACAGAAAGCCTGTCGCACGATCTCGAGAGTAATCTAATAATTACAAGTTCAATAGGTAAATTAGCATGTCAGATATACTACAGGTTCGGCAATTATCTCGCACCTGTGATAACTTTATTGGTAACTGGCAGCCATATAGATTTCACAAAATTAAATTTTGTTGCTGATAAAAATGGACAATCCACAGACGACCCCACAGTCGACCCCACAGATGACCCCTGACCCTGTCTCGACTCCGATTCAAACTGTGACCAAAGCTAAAAGTGCTGGTCGGGTTCTTACTTACTTATGCCTGTCACCCCTACCCGGGTATAGGCCGTCGACGAGAGACCTCCAGCAACTCCTGTCCTGTGCTTTTCCTTCGATTCTACTCCAGGTGGTTCCCAGTCTCTTGATGTCTGCTTGGAGGTCTCGACGCCAGGAGTTTCTCGGCCTACCTCTTTTCCTCTTTCCCTGTGGGTTCCATGACAATGCCTGCCTAGTGATACTGGAAGCTGGCTTTCTCAGACTGTGACCGATCCATCCCCATCTTCTTCGCCCAATTTCATTCTCTGCTGTTATCTGCTCTGTTCTCTCCCAGAGTCTGACGTTGCTGATCTTCTCTGGCCAGTGGATTTTCAAAATTCTTCTAAGGCAACTGTTCATGAAGGTCTGTACTCTGTTGACTGTGGTTTTTGTCAATCTCCATGTCTCTGCTTCATATAGGAGAACTGCTTTTACATTGGAGTTGAAAATCCGGACTTTGGTGTGTTGTGACAGCTCTCTGGAACTCCACACTTTTTTCAACTGGAGAAAGGCTGCTCTGGCTTTACCGATTCGTGCTCTGACATCTGCATCAGTGCCGCCTTTTTTGTCTATGATGCTCCCGAGATAGGTGAAGGACTCCACCTCCTCCAACGGGGTGCCAGCAAGCAAGACTGGTTCTTCCCTGGTTGCGTTCAGCCTCATTGTCTTTGTTTTCTGTTTGTGAATAGTGAGGCCCACTTGGGACGAGATGTCAGCAAGCCTCGTGGTCTTGTCCTGCATTTGTTGATGAGTGTGGGACAGTAATGCCAAGTCGTCTGCAAAATCGAGGTCGTCAAGCTGTGTCCACAGTGTCCACTGTATTCCACTTCGTCTGTGCTCTGTGGTCATCTTCATGACCCAGTCTATGGCCAGTAGGAAGAGGAACGGAGACAGCAGACACCCCTGCCTGACACCAGTTCTGACCTGGAGCTCTCTGGTGAACTGCCCTTCGTGGATCACGCGACATGTCATGCCATCATAGCTGCTCTTGATCAGGCGGACGAGCTTTGTGGGTACACCATAGTGTCGTAGGAGTTTCCACAGAGTCTCTCGGTCCACGCTGTCAAATGCTTTCTCATAATCCACAAAGTTGACGTACAGTGGGGAGCTCCACTCCAGAGACTGTTCCATGATGATGCGGAGAGTGGCGATCTGGTCTGTACATGATCGGTTCTTCCTGAATCCTGCTTGCTGGTCTCTCAGCTGGGGGTCAACGGAGTTCTTCATTCTCTTTAGGATGATCCTGTTGAAGACCTTTCCTGGTACGGACAGCAAGGTGATTCCTCTGTAGTTGGAACACTTGCTGAGGTCGCCTTTCTTGGGAAGCTTGATTAGGTACCCCTCCTTCCAGTCAGCTGGCATCACCTCCTCTTCCCAGATCTTTCCAAACAGTGGGTACAGCATCTCCACTGTTGTCTCTAGGTCTGCTTTCAGAGACTCCGCTGGGATGCCATATGGCCCTGCTGCTTTGCCATTCTTCAAAAATGGCTGGTCGGGTTCAGGCAGGGAAAAAGTTAGCTGAATGGAATAAACAAAAGAAATTACAACTTCAAGCATTAACCGCAGAAAAGACACATGTAACTGACCACCCGGCTTCGGCACCAGCCCTGATGTCATAGTCATTAACGATAGGACCATCAGGACTGACAGGGCCCTCTTCCCCACCACACCCCCATCAAAGTGAGAGACTAACAACCCAAACTAAACATGAAACAAGATATATATTTGCTGGATTTGTTGTCGGATTTGGGTTTGCAGTTTACAGGTTATGGATGAAATACAAGCCGCACACTCGAACAGTGACCCAAAAATTAAACACTCCATCATCAAAAGAAGTAGTCTCCACATTACCAACAACATCCAAACCTGTCGACCCATTTCTAATGCACTAATAAATTTATTATTTTAATTTTATTGCCTAAGAAATGAACGACTCAAAGAACATAATGAACCTTGTGTATCACTCTGCCGTAATTAGTGGACTAGCTGTTGCTTATTCTATGCTTGCAAAAAGTCTACTCAAAATGAGGTCTGTAGACTTGAGCAGATTGGATCTGGAAGACAGTGCTAAATTAATCACGATTGTTACAGCATTGATTGCAACAAAAGACTTTTTCGTTAAGCAAGGAATTATTCCAGAAAATGTTTCTATGTAAATAAAATAAATATGGCGACTTTAGCAGTAATAATTGGAGGGGCAATGGTTAACGTCCTGGCATTTAGTGGGTCAAACTATCTCTTTTCAAAAGTGGGTAGAGAAGAGAGTGCAGAAGAAATGAAGCATCATAATGAAGCATCAGAAAAACTTGCACAAGCCCAGCAGGAATACGAAAAGAATAGAATAGAAAAACTTGATTTCATCAATGAAAAACTTAGGCTAGAAGGTCACGCGCAACATACGTTTTCAAATACAGACGACGCAATACGTGAGTATTTTCTCGTCACAGGTAATGACATGTGTATCCCAAAACCGAAACTAAGTGACTATTACAAACCAAGTACAGAACAAAGAAACGGAGAGATAATCTTTGTTCTAGTGGGAATGACATTTGTATTTTTTACTGGTCTTTATATTGCTAGAAGAAATGAACGTCGAAAATAAACTAACAAAAATATATTACTCCCCAATTGGAAAAGTAACACTGCTATTCAGAAATAAAAAATCAATCAAATAATATATCTCCCTGCTCCAAGAAAAATAACACGTCCTCATTTTGAAAACACTACACCGAATGACACCCATCTGTTCCTACCCCATGACACAATAAGAAAGAAACAATACAATGTTGACATTGCTTCAAGGTATAAGGATGCCGAACCTATATCTGACAAAACTGCTACCACAGTAGTGACTGCTTTAACAAAAATATATAGTCGAGGTCCTCTGAAATACCCTAGACTTGTACAAGTTGATGATGGATCTGAATTTAAAGGTGCCGTTAACCAGTTATTTGCGAAGCATGGTGTACTAGTGCGGCGTGGCATTCCAGGCGTGCACAGATCGCAAGCAATCGTAGAAAATTTCAACAAACAGTTATCGGAGAGACTTTTCAGTTACCAGTATGCTAAGGAACTCATGCATGATGCACGAAACACTGAGTGGGTTAAGAGATTATCAGCGGTGATAAAAGCAATGAATAATGAAGGACACCCAAAGCCTGTTGATGCTATTAAAATGAAATCAATACCATCAGTGTCAGGGTCAGAAATAAAAACACCACTACCAGACACAAGTTTGTTTACTAAACAAGTGAGATATTTATATCAACCCGGTGAGTCAGAAAAAGATTTTAAACGCAGAGCAACCGACCTCATCTGGTCCACGACCGTTCATAATATAAAAAAAATAGTCCCCGGTCCTGTCGCATCATTATATTATCTTTTCGACCCTGCCCCACAGAGGGCATTTGTCAGAGAAGAATTACAGATTATTCCCCCAGACACTGTTACTCACTTTTGACCAATTCAGTAATTAATTCATTGATTAATTCATCGGCTTCAGATAACTTGAGTCTGTAATGTCCAGGTGCATAAGCTTTTTCTTTACTATAAAAAACATTTCTAATGGGTTGTAACTTGTCAACAGACTCATTATCCCACACATACACGTTTGCTGATATACCAGGATTTAGTTTTTCAAACAAGTCTGTGTCTTCTATTTTAACAGGAAAATCTATACCACTGAAGTTGAGTTCATTTACAAATTTGGTGTAGTTAGATACGCGATCAGGTCTTGATTTTACAAAGTGTAGTTTAGCAAGCACACACCACATGAGACAATGGTGGTCATTGTTTTGAATACTGACGACAGCCTTTTTGTTTGCAACCTCTTTTGGCAGTGGTAACCATGATTTACCTAGTATAGGATGATACCTTGACTGTTTCAATTGTAGTTCATGTACATGGCCTTCATGCCAACCAGACCCCTTCATTTTTGCACTGTCAATTGCTTGGAGAAAGTCTGGTAACAGTCTTCTCTAAACACGTTCTCCAATTCTCTTCTTGTGTTAACTGTATGTTTACTTGTCGAGATATACGATACAATCACTTCACCGTCTACTCTAGTAAATTCTATTTTTGCAACAATCTGAATCTTTACACTGCCTGTCAGAAGATTATCTTGTATGACAGAAAAAGATCTTTCTATTGATTCATAGACATTGTTACTATTGGATATAGGTAAGTCTGTTGTATGAAACACGTTTCTTAAGCCTGTTGAGCCTGATGGGCTTTGAGCATTGTCCGTCATTTTTATTTGTCCGACAAAATAATAACTAAAAATTATTATTGCTGGCGCTGTATGTGTAAAACCATTTTATTAACTGTAACACTGGACAAATACAAATTTGTTTGGTTTAGTTCTTTCACTAAATCACTACATGCTGCATTAAACCAGCCACTGTAATATTCATTAACAGTGAAAGTTTGTGTCTTAATATCAACAGTTATTTTTTCGTATTATTGTTGGTCTAAATGGATTATCGACACCAAAAGTTATATTACCTGACATGTACAGTGTTACTGGTGTCATAAATAACTTTCCAGGTGTCTCTCTTTCATAAAGCCCGTTTACATATTTAACGTCTTTAAAGTAGTATGTAATATCTATGATTTCACCAATAGGCCAATTTTGCATGATTTGTCCGTCTGTCATTTTTTTATCGACAAAACAAAAGTATAAATTAATTTACCAACCCATACCCTGTGGGCTGGTCTGTCTTTAAGATAAGCTTTAGATGCTTAGTTGATTTCAGTTTATTTTTCACATTGTCTCATTCATGTTTGTTTGGGATAACATCGTTCTCTCTGAGACAGTCTTCAAAGCTGTCATGATCCTTACAGTAAAACAAACAGATAACCTTTAACTGTTCTCAAAAATCTTTTAGTACAGCATTATATACTGACATTTGCGTATCTGCCACTGAAGGCAAGTTCTGCTAAAGTGTTTCTCTTCTTGACAATGTCTTTCTCTGCAGAACAGTCATCAACAATAAACAGGGTTGGCTGTCCTTCAAATTGCTTGTAAAAATACTGTAGGTAATCATTCATTTTTTTCTCAGGGTCGACTAAGTAAATGTTGTTGTCATTCCAAATGAATGAACGGTTGTGATAAGCTTTGTTGTGTTTGATCGTAGGACAAAATATTACTATGTTTTCGAAATGATGGATGTATCTTGTTTGCAAGAGGTCAAGTACAAATTCAGTTTTACCACACCCTGTCACGCAGCAGTGTGGGTCGAGGGTCATCAAGTTAATTTTAATACACAATATAATTTTAATACATGACACCCTTTAGTCTACTGTCTTCAATATTTATTTGTGCATCATAAGTCAGATACAAATATATATTTATTGCTCCAGCGGTTTCAACCTTTTTTTATATCTGAATTGTAATCCCGTCACTGCCGTTTTTTCGACAGTATGACCTGACACATGAAGATAATCATTGTCCGTACTGCGAAGGTCTAGCCACAGTGCATATTTATTTGTAAGGTATTGTCCGATCCTAACGTCATATAAATGTAAATCTTTACATGCCATATTTGCCGGTTTATCTCTAAGTCTCCCACCCGCAAAATACTTTGTGATCTCATCGTAGTGTTGATAAGGCTGCATTCCTGATGCATACACTTGACTAAGATGGCCTTCGATTGTACAAGACAAATCTGTAAGCTTTGGATTGTAGAATTTTTCTGAATCTCTTTTGTATGGACTCGCCGGTTCAACAAACAACATAAGTATACCTTTCAGTGACCTGGCAGGTGTGTTCAAGTTTATGTTCCACATCGGATCGCTCTTGTCTTTATGCATTAAACTATGCCTAATCACCCTGTCATAATAAATCGGCAGTCTTGACTGGTATTGATTTTGAATGAAAGTAGCTAGATGAGTGTGTGTGACAATTTCATATTCCAAAGAGATGTTAGAGATCTTGTATGTTGCATCTGTGCCAGATGATTTTATAACTTTGGAGTAGTCATTGAAGATTAATTCAAAACTTAGACGGTCATTCAATGCTCCTTGGTAATAAGGCAAATGTGCTGTTAGAATTTCAAACTCAAGTTCCATATGTTTCAGCCATTATAACGTCCTTGGCTGCAGTAGTCGTTTAGTCTCCGGCATCGATTCGAATTTTCATAATGCTATCTGTCTGTATGCCTTGATAAATACGGTCTTCTCTCTCTTCTCTTGTGAGCCAAAGATCTTTGTAACAGTAGAACACATCAGCATTGTCAAGACTAAACACTTCCTGACCTTCAAGTTTTACTTTAATAGTTCTTATAATTGCTCTGCCTAGATTGTTAACTAGTGTTTTGTTCATGTCTGCATCTGATGATAGTTCAATATTAAATGCTAGGCGTGCAGTGCCAAGAACAATAACGTCACTGGGACTTAGGTTTGGAAACTTGACTGTAAGTGTTTGGTTCTGGTCTATGGTACTAGGATTATTTGTGATGACAATTGATTGCCTAATGCCCTTAACACCAAGAGGCTCACATAGTTTTCTATATGGGTCTAACTTTGATCTGTAAGATGATGTCAATTTATTATGCAAAAATTAAAAATATTAAATTAATAAAAACGATGGCTGCGGGAGGATTTAATCATGATGAATTTGAAATGGATGACATGAATGTCTCAGATACTAGTATTACAGATATGACAGGAATGGGAAATATTTCTCCTATGTATCACGGACTGCTAAAAGACAAAGTAAACTCATTTTATGACAGTGTTGGTGCTCGCCCAGATGTAATAGA
This sequence comes from Semisulcospira habei, assembly GCA_036245525.1. NCBI lineage: Eukaryota > Metazoa > Mollusca > Gastropoda > Semisulcospiridae > Semisulcospira > Semisulcospira habei. Next base: position 187,774,088 of record BTPG01000002.1, on the reverse strand, counting down.
TCCTAATCAGTTTGAATATGATAAAGGTCACTTATTTGTAAAGACTGTTGACAGAGGTAAAGTGTTTCTAACACATAAAAATAGCCCTGCTAAGTTTAGAGCTTTAAGTACAATCAAAACTGATGTAGGTGGTGAGGCAGCACTGCAGCGTTACCTTGGTGTTGGTACTAGTAAGAAGTTACCCCCGCTTGCGCCTAGACTTGTTAGTGCGCTTTACGACACACAAACAAGGTTACCAACGGGGCAAGATATTGAAATGGCAGCAGTAACAAGCCCACCAGAAATAGCAAACACGGTGATACAAGAAACTTAATTTACTGATGAAGTAATGAAAACAATAGATGATCCACCTTTGTCAATGCGGGAGATTATAGGCTTGGATAAATCACTGCAGTCAATCAGAGGTGAGATGGTGAATAACGTAGCCAAACTAGGTGAGCTTGATAAACACATAGAACGAGAAAAAGAAAAACTGGCTACAGCAGACAATGGGAATCTTGACACAGAAATGAAAGAAAGAATCCAACACAGATTAAATGATTTGCAGATAGAAAGATCAGGGCGATTAGAAACGATTAGCATTGGAAGAGAAAACTGAAAACACAGGTCAACAGGATTAGAGAAACTATTCAGAAAATACTTCACGAAGACACAACATTGGCTGAGAGACTTAAAACACTTTTTAGAGAACAGAGTATCACAATTGCAAGTTTAATTACTGCTTTTGGGTTATTATCAGTACTGTTGTGTTGGCTGCCTCTGGCAGTGGTGGGATTAATGGTAGTGGTCCAACACCAGCAGGCCCACCAGCCCCCACAGACCCAAAAGATTTACAGTCATGGGTAAAAAAACAGTTGTCACATATATCAGACTTGCTTAAGAATTTGGCTCTGAAAGCGATGGATGCTTTGCCTGGCATAATTGGCACAGTTGTTAGTTGGCTTATCAGTACAGCAGCAAAAGTAGTAGGATTTATGGCAGAGCATGTGTGGGTCTTTTTGGTGACAGTAGGAGGGTTAATCACAAGTTATTTAATGAAACAGATAAAAAAGTAATATTCCCAATCTGGTTAGACCTATTACCAATGCTGTTCTCTCTGACTCATGTGTGTCAGGGGTTGGTGTTACCGCTTGTATGGGTGCCGGGGCTGGGGCAGGGGAAGTAACTGTGTGTAATGGTTTTAAAGACTGTACATGCGTGGTTGTTGCTCCTAAGTTCACAGATTGGTTGAGTCCTAATTTTTGACCAACACCAACAACTATTCTTTCGTTATTATAATTTGTTATTGTCCCCATTTGGAGTGGAAGGTCGGACGGCAACATGTATAACCCGATGCCAACTACAAAGTCAACTTTTGATCTGGCATATCTGAGTACGTCTTGGTAGCGTTGTATGCTTGATGGGAGATCAACCACTGAATTAATTGAATCTTCTAGATTAGCAAGAAACTGTTTTTGTGATTCAAACTTTCCACTCCCATTTAAAATATTTGATTTTGTTAATGACTGTGCTCCTTGTATACACCACACATATGTTCTGATAGACTCATTTACGTGCTTGACTCCCGCTTGAGTAAACCCGTCACTCCTGTCTAAGATAAATGTGGTCCAGGCATTAGACTGCTTCTGTTCTATTGAGCCTAACCAGACTTGTGATTTAGATGAGAATGAAGTGTAACCGGGGTAATAATCTTGCGGGCATTGTCTGTGACTCATAGCATAATACAATGTACCCATACCATTGTGATCATCAAGTTTTTGTGTGAAGTCATATTTTGTACTGATGTTAAATTCATTACAGATCCGTTCAAACGCTTTCATATCCATGGGGTTGTTATACCTGTTGAAATTAGATTCAGTGGGTAGAGGGGTATGCAGTTCTGACAGTATTCTTCTAAGCTGGTAATATGTGTGGAAACGATACACAGACCTAATCAGTTTGTTTGAGTGATTCAAATGGTCTGTAAATGAAACACCGCAGCCTGTAGTTGAACACAATCTGGCAAAGTTAAGTTGGTTTTGGAACATCTGTAGTGGTTTTGAAAACCACTTTCTTGCAGTAGCATCATCTGTTATTGGAGGGTTTATGTAATGGTCAAAAGGGTTGGGTATTTTTACTTGAAAAAAATCTTGTTCACTTACAGCTATGTTGAGCTGATTTAGTTGAAATATTTTCTGTTCATAAGTAGGTGTGACATTATACTTTGCATCCATATTAAATTGACATGCGTTTGTAGTGGTAATGGTTGGCGATTTAAATTCCATCATGTTCTTTTTTATGAGATAATAAAAATGTTTATCACATTAACAAATCTTGTCACAAGCAAACCAGTGTGGTTAACTAATGAGATTGATAATCACGATGGTAGCAAGGCTGTAGCTATCCATGAAATGTTCTACACGGTAAAATGGTTTAATGTAGAAGATGATATAAATTATAAAGTAATTTTTGGTGGTGTGACTGAAGCTTTACCACCTGCGTATTATGACTTTTGTACTATAGCTGCATGGTTTCAAAGTAAATTTAATATTAAAGCAACTTTAAATCCAGCTAATCTACTTGTTACATTAGAATCTTCGAAACAAGATTGGTTAAAAATGTCAGGTAAATTTGCATATTTACTTGGTTATTATTTTGATGAAGATTGGTTTAAATCTGAAGACGATGATATATTTTCTAATATTATGACATTGAAGACAAAAAAACTTAAAGTAACTGGAAAACGACCTCTCAATTTGGCAGTACACACAGTATTTAATGTGCATTTGAACGAACTGAACATGACTGAGAATGTACACAATGGAAAACCTTCAACTTTGTTGAGATGCTTACCGACTGGAACTGCACCCTATTGTGAAAGTGTTGTTATTAGATTTCCTAATTTGCAGTTTAAGAAATTAGGTTCCAGTTTCTTTGAGTCACTGTGTTTATCTGTAACTAATCAAGATGACAAACCAGTTCTGATGCATGATTTTACTGTTGTGTTAGAAGTTAAATAATTTTATTTTTGTTTATAAAAATGAGTGCTGGTCCAAAGCCGAGAATCATACCAGTTGCGTGTCCTGTAACATAGTTAAAAGATTTGGCTGACGTACAGGATTTTGAGAAAGAGGGGGAAATCAGAGAGGTGTATGGTTTTGAACTTAATTCTTTTGGTATGTACAAGCAGAAAGTAATCGATGACATGAAAGAGGGAACAGAGAGACCAATTCCTAAACTTGGTCAGCTGCGTGATGTCACTGTTCCACTTCCGCCTACTCTTGTAAATAACGTGCCCTACAACTTAATACATGTGGGTAATAAGTGGATAGTTTCACCTGTGCCTGCACCGCTACCCACAATTGACTGGGACATAAAGTTGGAATTTATTAGTCCTTATGTATACACTGATGATGAAGGCGCCTTAGTGTTCAGAAAAGTTGTTAACTCTGGACCTTTGATTGTGAGTCTTGTTCCAAGTTTTACACAAGACAACAATAGCAGAGATAAACTGAAAGTACTGGAGTATGAGAGACGACGGTATCTTCTTACACACAGAAAAAATAGATCAGACGCAAAAATTGTGTTTGTACCAGCAAACTTTCCCATCGCAAGAGAAGCGACAATAGTATTTGAAATTATCATGAGATCTGTAACTTCTGCGAAAGAGGCAGATATAGCACAGGGAATAAAACTAACGTGGGATGAATCATTGACAGAAGCAAAAAAAGTTTTTATTGCTATTAGAAAAAGTGATATAATATTGAGGTGTCAAGCAGTATTCCAGCTGTCAAGATATTGGTCGACAAAATAACTTTTGTATTTCTAAGTTTCATAAAACTAGAACACATTGATCTTGTTTCATTTTATTACGCCAGCAAATTGTATACTTTTGAAGAGTTGCAAAATGTAATCACTGATTAAATAAAAAATATTTGTGAATAAAAAAAGTGGTAAACTTGTATCCACAACTACCGACGACTGAGACTGTGTCGTCGCTTGCGCTTGATCCGCATGTGCCAATTGCATCAGATAAAACATTACAGGCGGACGCATTCCGATTAATAAATATTACAGATGCTTTGAAATATTTGGAAAGTGAGGAAGCAAAATACTCACGGTGCAAAAGACAGTATAATACAGTTTTCAATTCTGTACAAAACAGTTCAATGGTTTCAGCTGGTTGTTCTGTTGGAGGCATCGTATTGATATCAACCGGAATCGGTGCTTTAATTGGTGTTGGACTTGAAGGAGCTAGCATTGCCGCGGGCTTGGTATGCTTTGGTTTGGACGGCCTTAACAAGAGATTTCATACGAAGTTACAGAAACATGAAGCATTGAATACGCTAGCTGGTGCAAAACTCAGTAGTTTAAAACTGATTATTAATAAGGCATTGGTAGATAATTTTATTGACGATATTGAATTTAAGAGAGTGCAGGATGATTTGAACAATTACAAGAAATAGAAAACTGATATACAAAATAAAATGCGTAGTCAATCTCCCGTAAATGTTGAAGAACTGAAGGCCAGTTTTTTAGCGAAAGGGAAACAGCTTGGAATGAGAGAAACCACAGAAAAACTTCAAAATCTACTTTCAAGCAAATAAAAATCAGATTTGGCAATCGTTTAATATTGTCATACATTTCACCAAAAAATGACATGTTTGTCGCACCTGAACATTTGACGCCATCTGCCCCACCCCCAGAATACACAGAGTGTATTAAACATGGCAACACTTAGTAATTGAAAGGCTTATAAGTATATAAGCCCACTTGTAAAACCGTTTTGTAATTGACACTCTCTTTTGAAAAGTAATATGTCCCCCTGTTGATCTTTGACACCACTCAGTGATTTGTAAAGGCTGTAGCTATGAAAGGCCTTTGACGGCTGACAGCTTTTCAAAAGCTCAGTCGAGTGGCGGCTTGTGTCTGCATTGAAGGAATGGAATGTGTCCCCTCTATTGAATAGCGGTGTGAGGCAACACAAAAGGCGTTCAACTGTGACACCACCTGGCAGATCACGTTTAAGGTGAATTGCACTTACATAAGTGTATGTGTGTGTGTCTGTAAGTGTGTGTGTGTTTGTGTGTGCGTCTGTTTGTTTGTGTGTGTTTGTTTGTGTGTTTGTGTGTGCGTCTGTTTGTTTGTTTGTAAGTGTGTGTAAGATAAGCAGACAAATTGCTCTTGTAATTTGAAACAAATGTCCGAGTAATTAAAGACTTGGGTCAACTTTTTGTAACAACTTATGGTAAGTAATTGCTTGTTCTTGTCTTAAGTAATTAATATGTTCTTAACAACTAATTTTCAAGAAGTTGTAAGTGAGTATAAAATTCTACTCGGCCCCACTGCGTACTGCATTGAAGAAATGTAATGTCACCACTATTGAGTAGTGGCTTGTCGCCTCACAAAGGGCATTCAGGTGTGTAACACGGGTCACAGGAAGGGCTTACAAAATGACACGCGACACAGATTAAGACCCCTGCAACTTACTCGTTGAGAGGAGGCTGATTTAAAACGTATAAGTTTCACATGAGTGGAGTCTTGACATTGGTTCGGCATCCTGTCTCGGAAGACAATGGAGTATGCGCTTGCTGGGTCAGTCACTGGAGTGACCTCGCCAGTGCGCAAGCCTGGGCGAAGTGTATGGAGATCCTGGGATGCCCAGTCGTCAAGATCCCCCTCTCGGCCTCGCTGATGTATCCAAAGGAATGCAAAGCAGTACGTTTGGCATCAGTTTGGCTGCAGGAGCTGCCAGAACAGTGCGTGAATACAGGCAGCTGTCTGCCTTCGGGGCTCCACTCCTGATTTGAAGGGTTTACTCCCCCACATTTGGCCGTTGGATCCAACCTGATCTCCTCCGTCCTCTAGCCGTTGGCTGTCAGAAACAGCTCATCCGCCTAGTGGTGCAATGTGAACACCACCCACTCACGTGGTTTAGCCCACCAGCTGAGGTGGTTTGCCAGGGTGTGGCGCTTGGAGCCAACACGTGAGAGATTAAGGAGATGGATGAGGACCAGTGATGCCCGTCCGTCCTATGTAGGACGCAGCTGCTGAACAGCAAAGGTACTACCTCTATCCAGAGCCCCCTATCCTTATAGACACCAGTCTATGTCTTTGTTGACAAAGCGGGTCTCTCTCTCTCTGTGCAAGTAGCTCATAGGGGGATTGGTTGTGTGTGCGGGTGTTAGTCATTTACATTTAATGGAAAAATCAAACTGGTGTACACATAATTGAAAAATTAAAAATTCCTTCTTGAATATTGAGACAGGTGTGGTGCATATCGATCTAGCAGTTCAAGATTTGAAAAAGTTTTGAAAAATGTTGTCGAAAACATTGCAGCATGGTGAATACATTATTACTGCTATACATATTTTATTCTGACGTGTCGTGTCTTTTCATGCCTAGAGTGTTAGCAATGGGTGGTGGTGTAACCCTGCGGTCGCGGACATGTGAGCTAATTAAGAAAGAGAGAAAGAAAGAGAGGTTTGAAGTATTATTAACACTATGACTGAGTTAACCTCTTAATTTTTAATATGTGGAGGTACATAAAATTGTGGTTGTTAAAAAGCAATGATTTAGGGGGTAAATTCCGATGGTATTTACTCTATGTGGGGTATGTGGATAATGAAGGTTCTAAAAGTTATAATTAAGGGGGTTAACTCAGTCATTGTGTTAATGAAGCTTCAGTCCTCTCTTTCTTTCTCACTCTAGTTGTTAGTACCATTCAAATGCGGATCTCAGAAGAACAGTGCGCATTATGCTGTGGCAATACAACCAACGTGCTTTTCTTCCATTTCAATCTCAGGAGTGGCTCTTCCCACGCCATGCTCAACATCACTGCCTACGGAATAGCGCAAGTGCATACAACGAAGCGAGTACCAGCAAGCTTCATTCCAGCCGAATGATGTGACACCTCCCTACTACTATTGTTTTAAAAATGACTATGAAGTTATATACTAGTTAAGTTATAATTAAGGTGGTGACTGTTTAAGCCGGAGCGACCGTCTAATAGCCGGCACTGTTGTTAGAGCGACGGGCAGGTAGCAACTGTGAAGGTATAATTCGTCTTTTTGTGTGTGGTTTATGCGTATTTCTTATTTGTGTATTAGTTTCAGCCAAGCAGCACGAGGTTTAAAAACATTATATTACGTTTTTAAGAGATACTATGATAGGGCTGTCTTTAGTTTGCTTTGTATTAGGGAGGTTCAGGTCGGCGGGTTGGGGCTGTTGGTGCCGGCCATGAGACGCCTTGGCGACGGGCTTCACCTGTCTCGAGCCATTGTCCATTTGTTGTTTGTAAACTGTTGTGTGAGTGTGGCGATTGCGAGTTCCATCTGAGGTGGCGAGGCAAATTTTCCTTTTCGTGGCAACATGTATTTGGAACAATAAAGTTTATTGATTGATTGATCATATTTTAAATTGGCTAAAGCAGATTACAAGTTTTAAAAAGTGGATACAGTAAAAACTGTTGAACATGTCTCACACTGACACTTAAACTCTCACCAGAATGTTATTTTAATAACCTGATATAATTGTTTCTGATTAACTGAAGCTCATGGAGTCTACAAAATGACGTAATTGGTTCTGGGAGGCCCGTCCAAATACACCTTCCGGGTTTGACCAAAGTAACACCAGTGGCGGACCCCGTGAGCCCTGACAATTTTTTTTAATGGTTATTTGTGGAAATAGATATAGAACAATGTATTTTACAAAAGCACCAAGTTCATTAACACCGCATTGATCACAAAATCGCGGCATTTTGACAATTACCCCTCCATTGACCACACGACCGCCACCCCATCTTTAATTCGTCCTATCGTTTTCAAATAAACGCAAGTTTGTCAATGCGGTGTTGATGAATTTGGTTCTTTTGTAAAATACATTGTTCTATCTCTATAAGCATTGACCATGCCAGCACCCCCTCACCCGAGCTAAATAGTATATCAATGATGTATGTATGAACATACTGAAATGCGTATTTTATTGATCACTTGCCTAGCCTAAGCCAGGTGTGTCGTATTGTGGGTATTCCCGATAGATGATCGTAGTGCCGCCACACACACGCGCGCTTATGTCAGTAAAAAAAAATCAATGGTATACACACTGGCTAGATCTATTTTCTCAAACAAAATAAGAGCAAACAAATCAGCTCACTAAATAACACTTTGTCAATTTTTACTGACACACAGACAAACTGCACAAACAACAGAGAGCTAGCTTTTGGTTATAGGCAAAACAACATAGAGCAGTTACTTCCCTTAGAAATCATAATTAATTTTAGCCTACGATACCAGCTTTCGTTTCTGAGATAGGAGATACAAAATTACTATCATATCTAATTAACAACACTGTATCAACCAGGAGATACAAAATTACTATCATATCTAATTAACAACACTGTATCAACCAACTAAAACAACACTATTTTGTCTACTAACAATGTTTTTGGCCCCAGCCCGGCTGTATTATTAGCCTGGTTAGCGCCGGCGCTACAGACCTGCCAAAAATCGATCATCAAGTTCCTGCCGGCGAGACATTGCACCACGTCCGGTTTCATATTGATTTATATTTAAGTACGTAAGAATAACTGCCTCTCTCTGCTACCATGTAAGGCTGGGTGGTACGACTGTTGGCATACACGTAAAGGCCCCACCACACGGGCCGGTTGTGCCCCGATTTTGAAGCCGATTCCGATGCGATTGCGATCGGATGACGTCAATTATCTGATCCAGTCCCAATCGGCTGGGAATCGGGTGTCTAGAACCAGCTCTATTTTCCCGATCCGAATCGGTCCCGATCGTAAGCTTCAACCAATCAGAGCGCATCTCGCAAAGCATGTCGTTTCAGCACGGTTTGCAAATGGCCGAAGACAAAATAAGAGCAAACAAATCAGCTCACTAAATAACACTTTGTGATCAGTACCACCGCCATTGCCACTGATGTTTCACAGGCCTCTTCCCAAATATGATGCAAAACTGCTGATAATGCAAGCACATCATCATCACTGTCAAAACTAGCAGTCATTTTGCAGAACAGGTATGACTTTGATCTTCGGTTCAAACCGGTTGTCTAAACAAGTCAGGAAATGTCAATGTGGCAGTGCACACGTTTTTTAGTCCGGCCCGATTCAAAAACTGATTGGGAATCAGCCTCAAAGCCGGGCTCATGTAGCGGGGCCTTAAGAGAAAATCTTGGTGCAATTTATTCTTATGTGTGTGACACAGGTTCGAATCTCCTCTGGGTGTCTCAAATTTTCATTTTGAAAAATAACTGGTCTGTGAAACCCCCATCTGGGGTATGACGAACCCCTAATAACCAGACCAAATATAAGTCCGGACAAATAAATAATTAGCCATAGGACCTAGAGTAAAGAAAATACCGGGCCGGCAAATAAATAAAACAAATTGTGTGCGCACGGGTAAGGGGGGAGGGGGTAAGGGACAAGGTAAGGGGGGTAAGGGGGGGCTGGGTGGGGTGTGTGTGTCTGTCTGTCCGTCCTTACCTTGTCCCGTCTGGGTGACGGAACACCACATCTGATTCCCAATGCCTCTTCAAGAGAGGCAAGTGTAAATCTCTCTTGAAAAGGCCAACGGATAACAGACGGGACTTTTGTTAAAAAGTTTATTAAGGTGTTTGCTTTTAATATCCCACGGCTCATATGATATCAGCTTTAATCCGTGGCACCCAGAAAAAGGCTGTGGTTGTGTAATCATGTGATCTTGGTATCCAACGTAAACTACGTTTGAGTGCATGCGTGTATGTGTGTGTGTATGTGTGTGTATGCTTATGTATGTATGTGTGCATGTGCATGCGTGTATGTTTGCATGTGTGTTTGTCTGTGTGTGTGTGTGTACATATGTGTGTTTGTCTGTATGTGTGTGCATATGTGTGTTTGTGTTTACGTGCATGTGTGTCTGTATGTGTTTATGTATGTATGTCTGTATATATAGAGATTAGTGTTAGAGATATGATAAAGGATATTTCAAGAACATTAATACCATTGTCTCTCTTACACAGTTATTTAATAATAACCACACACACACACGCAATAAAAACCAAACATTGTTATATGCACTTGATAACAAATTTTTAAAGTTACCTACAGATACTTGATAACAATTTTTTTTAAAGTTACCTACAGATACTTGATAACAAATTTCCAAAGTCACCTATAACTTTACAGGTCACTTTTTAAGTTCCTATAAATTAGTTAACATCAGTTGTTATAAGTAACTTAAAATAAGAATTTATAAGAACCTAAACATAAGAACTTAAAAGTTTTTTGTCCCAAGTCACAACTTACTAGACAGATTTCCCAAGTTACAAGGACAATAATAAAAAAAAAATTTCTCAGTAATAATCTGGTGGTGGGGCGGATGGCATCGCAGGCATGTATGGCATGTCATCTCTCTGTGAAGTATAATGAAAAAATAATAAACGATTACCAAATCTGATTTTTATTTGTTTAAAAGTCCTTGAAGCTTTCCCGTGGTCTCTTTTACCCCTATCTTTTTTCCTTCCGCTAAAAAACTAGCCTTCAGTTCTTCAACATTCATGGGGGATTGAATGATCCAAACACACAAAAAGTCACTGGCAGTTGGAGACACGAAACGTGTGTTTCACAGTAAGGAAAAAGCTTATGCACCCGGACATTACAGGCTCAAATTATCTGAAGACATTTGTGATGAACTGGTTGATGAATGAATTGACGACTTAGTTACTGAAATGAGTAACGGTGTCTGGGGGAATAATCTGTAATTCTTCTCTGACAAATGCCCTCTGTGGCGCAGGGTCGTACAGGTAATATATTGTTGCGTCTGGACCGGGGACTATTTTTTTTATATTGTGTACAGATGTTGACCAGATGGGGTCTGTTGCCCTGCGCTTCACGTCATTCTCAGCCTCCCCTGGTTGATATAAATATCTCACCTGTTTGGTAAATAAACTTGTGTCTGGTGCTGGGGTTGGTCCTGTTTTTGGTTCTGTAATTGATTTCAATTTAATAGCGTCAGCAGGTTTTGGGTGTCCTTCATTGTTCATTGCTTTTATCACATGTGGTAATCTCTTAACCCACTCAGTGTTACGGGTGTCATGCATGAGTTCCTTAGAATACTGGTAACTGAAAAGTCTTTCTGATAACTGTTTGTTAAAGTTTTCAACAATTGCCTGTGATCTGTGCACACCTGGAATGACTCGTCTAACCAGTACGCCATGCTTCGCAAATAACTGATTAACAGCACCTTTGAATTCAGATCCGTCATCGACCTGCACAAGTCTGGGGTATTTCAGAGGGCCTCTTTTGTAGATACTAGATAAAGCATTCACAACTGTGTTAGCAGTTTTGTCAGATATGGGTTCAGCGTCTTTATACCTTGAAGCTATGTCTACAACAGTCAGTGCATACTTGTATCGTTTCTTTCTTATTGTATCATGTGGTAAGAACAGGAGGTCCATTTGGTGTGTGTCATTTGGGGTAGTGTTCTCAAAATGAGGTCTAGATATCTTTCTTGGAGCAGGGAGATATATCTGCCAAATTGCTTGTCTCTGTAACCATTGTTTGACTTGATTGAGTGTTATATCTCCGCCCACAGCGGCATGTAATTTCTGAATAGCTGTTGCTCCTTTCCAATACCCTGATGGGGAGTAATATATTTTCGATAGTTTATTTTCGGCTGTCATTTTTTCTAGCAATGAAAACTCCAGTAAAATAAACAAATGTCATTCCCACTAAAACAAAAATTATCTCTCCATTTCTTTGTTGTGTGCTTGGTTTGTAATAGTCACTTAGTTTTGGTTTCGGGATAGACATGTCTTCACCTGTGACAAGAAAATATTCCCTGATTGCGTCGTCTGTATTTGAAAACGTATGTTGTGCGTGACCTTCAAGCTTCAATCTTTCATTGATGAAATCAAGTTTCTCAATTCTATTCTTTTCATAATCCTGCTGGGCTTGAGCAAGTTTTTCAGATGCCTCATTGTGACGCTTCAATTCTTCTGCAGATTCTTCTCTACCCATTTTTGAAAAGAGATAATAATTATTAGACCCACTGAAAGCCAATGCATTAACCATTGCACCTCCTATCATAATAGCTATCATCGCCATACTTATTTTTATTTACATAGAAACATTTTCTGGAATAATTCCCTGCTTGACAAGAAAATCTTTTGTCGCAATCGACGCTGTGACAACTACAATTAGCTTAGCGCTGTCTTCGAAATCGAGTCTACTCAAGTCTGCTGATTTCATTTTGAGTAGACTTTTTCCTAGCATAGAATAAGCTACTGCTAATCCACTGATTACGGCAGAGTGATACACAAGGTTCATTATGTTCTTTGAGTCATTCATTTTTTAAGGCAAGAAAAATTAAAATAATATTTTTATTAGTGCATGATAAATGGGTCAACGGCTTTGGGTGTTACTGGTAATGTGGCGACTTCTGGTTTTGTTTTTGGAGTGTCTGATTTTTTGGTCACTGTACGAGTCTGTGGTTTGTATTTTTTGTATAATTGATAACCTACATAACCAAATCCGACAACAAATCCGGCAACTATATATTTTGTTGTTTGAGGGCCGGGGTCAGGGTCAGACTTAGTTGTTTGTCTCTCACTTTGATGAGGGTGTGTCAGTCCTGACGGTATTGACACTGGTCCTGTCGGTCCTGACGGTGCTGACACCTGGTTAGTTACATGAGCCTTTTCTGTTTGTGTTTGAAGCTGTAATTTTTTTTGCCTGTTGCCTGTTCCATTCGGCTAATTTTTTTCCTGCCTCAATGTGTCAAAACAGGGTCGGGGTTCAGTTGTGGACTCGTCTGGGTTTTTCGTCCATTTTCTTCTGCAGTAAAATTTATTTTCGAAAAATCAATATGACTCCCAGTAACAAGAAGGGTTACGACAGGTGCAAGGTAATTTCCAAACTTGTAAAACATGACACATGCTAATTTGCCAATTGAACTTGAAACAATAGGATTGCTTTCAAGGTCGTGTGAAAGACTGTCACTATCCACAGGTAGAAAGTGACTCACTGCTTTTGTGTATAGACATACTAGAGATCGACTCAAATCACGAGTCATTAGTGAAGCGATGTGTTTTCATATTTTGAATGAAGCTTGATTAGCTCGTCAGCCGTAAGAGATTCAATATCCTCTGTCATGTATTGTTTTCCGAGATAAGTCTTTGATTTGCCTGAGACAATTACAGACAAAAGACGCTGTTTCTTAGAGTCTAAGTCTTTGTTCTCTACAGCATTGATATCATTCAATAGAAGGATTTCATCAGGGTTCATTTATATTGTTATTTAAAAAAAACAAAAATTAATTTACTAACTCATACCCTGTGGGCTGATCTGTCTTTAAAATGAGCTTTAGATGCTTAGTTGATTTCAGTTTCTTTTTTACATCATCACGTTCATGTTTATTTGGTATGACATCATTCTCTCTGAGACAGTCTTCAAAGCTGTCACGATCCTTGCAGTAAAACAAACAGATAAACTTTAACTGTTCTCGAAAATCTTTCAGTACAGCATTATATTTCTGAGTGAGAATCCATACACTTACATTTGCATGTCTGCCACTGAAGGCAAGTTCTGCTAGAGTGTTTCTCTTCTTGACAATGTCTTTCTCTGCTGAGCAGTCATCAACAATAAACAATGTTGGCTGTCCTTCAAATTGCTTGTAAAAATATTGTAGGTAGTCATTCAGTTTTTTCTCAGGGTCAACTAAGTATATGTTGTTGTCAGTCCAAATAAATAAACGGTTGTGATAAGCTTTGTTGTGTTTGATTGTAGGACAAAATATTACAATGTTTTCAAAGTGGTGTATGTATCTTGTTTGTAATAGGTTAAGAACAAATTCAGTTTTCCCACACCCTGTGGCACCAACAAATAAGCCACAGTGTGGGTCAAGGGTCATTAAGCTCCGGTTCATTTTAATACACAATATAATTTTAATATATGTGTCCACTTAGTCTGCTTTCTGCAATATTGAGTTGTGCATCATATATCAGGTACAAATATATGTTTATGGCTGCAGCAGTTTCAACCTTCTTTTGTATCTGAATTGTTATTCCATCACTACCATTCTCGACAGTTCGTCCTGACCCATGAAGATAATCATCATCTGTACTACGAAGGTCTAGCCACAGTGCATACTTGTTTGTAAGGTATTGTCCGATCCTAACATCATATAGATGTAGATCTTTGCACGCAATGTTTGCAGGTTTATCTCTAATCCTTCCACCCGCAAAATACTTTGTGATCTCATCATAGTGTTGATAAGGTAACAAACCTGAAGCGTACACTTGATTAGGGCGGCCTTCAATTGTACAGGACAAATGTGTAATCTTAGGATTGTAGAATTTTTCTGAATCCCGTTTATATGGATCTGCTGGTTCAACAAACAACATAAGAATACCTTTCAGTGACCTAGCTGGTGTGTTCAAGTTTATGTTCCACATTGGGTCACTCTTGTCTTTTTGCATTAAACTATGTCTAATCACCCTGTCATAATAAATTGGCAGTCTTGACTGATGCTGATTTTGAATGAGTCTGGCTAGATCAGTGTGTGTGACAATTTCATATTCCAAGGAAATGTTAGAGATCTTGTATGTTGCATCTGTGGCAGATGATTTTATAACTTTGGAGTAGTCATTGAAAGTTAGTTCAAAGCTCAGACGGTCATTCAGTGCCCCTTGATAATAAGGCAGATGAGCTGTGAGGATTTCAAACTCGAGTGGAATGTAAAATCTAGTTCCATATGTTTCAGCTATAATAACTTCCTTTGGTACCCCAGTAGTTGTTTTGTCTCCGGCATTGATTCGAAGTTTACCAACATTATCTGGCTGTATGCCTTGATAAATACGATCTTCTCGTTCTTCTCTTGTGAGCCAAAGGTCTTTGTAACAGTAGAACACATCTGAGTCTTCAAGACTAAACACTTCCTGTCCTTCAAGTTTTACTTTAATAGTTCTAACAATTGCTCTGCCAAGATTGTCAACCAGTGTTCTGTTTACATCTGCATCTGATGATAGTTCAATATTAAATGCTAGGCGTGCAGTGCCAGGAACAATAACGTCACTGGGACCTAGGTTTGGAAACTTGACTGTAAGTGTTTGGTTCTGGTCTATAGTACTTGGATTGTTTGTGATGACGATTGATTGTCGAATGGCCTTAACACCCAGAGGCTCACGTAGTTTTCTGTATGGGTCTAACTTTGATCCGTAAGACTGTGTCATTTTTATTATGCACAATAAAAAATAATAAATTAATAAAACAATGGCAGCGGGAGGATTTAATCATGAAGATTTTGAAATGGATGACACGTATGATTTTGGTAATACAACAGATATGACAGATATGACAGATATGACTGGTACAAGAAATATTTACAGTTTACGTCACGAACTTTTATAAACCAAAGTGAACTCATTTTATGATCATGTTGGTGGCCGCCCAGACAACGTAGACCCTAACCAGTTTGAACTTGATGGCAAGGGTCATTTATATTTAAATACTGTTGACAAAGGAAAAGTACTATTGACTAACAAAAAAGACCCTAGTAGGTTTAGGGCTTTAAGTACAATAAAAAATGAAGGTGGTGTTGGTGCCTTGCGTCAACTTGGAATTGGAGGGTCTCCTGTCACGCCAAGACTGGTTAGTGTTCTTCACGACACACAAACAAAGTTGCCGACAGGGCAACAAATTGAAATGGCACCAGTAACAAGCCTACCAGAAATAGCAAACACAGTGATACAAGAAACTTCATTTACTGAAGGGCAAATAAATGACGCTTTGAAAACAATAAATGATCCACCTTTGTCAATGCGGGAGATTATGGGTTTGGATAAATCACTGCAGACAATAAGAGGTGAGATGGTAAATAATGTTGCCAAACTGGGAGAGCTTGATAAACACATAGAACGTGAAAAAGAGAAACTGGCTACCGCAGACACAGAAATGAAAGAAAGAATCCAACACAGATTAAATGATTTGCAGATAGAAAGATCAGGACGGTTAGAAGTGATTAGTATTGGAAGACAAAAACTAAAATCACAGGTCAACAGAATTAGAGAAACTATTCAAAAAATACTTCACGAAGACACTACTCTGGCTGAGAGACTTAAAACACTTTTCAGAGAACAAGGTATTACAATTGCTAGTTTAATTACAGCTCTTGGATTTATTATCAGTACTGTTGTGTTAGCTGTCTCCAGTGCTGGTGGACCCGGTGGTTCTCCACCTCCAGCACCACCAACCCCGGGCCCCCCGACTCCAACAGACCCAAAAGATTTACAGTCATGGGTAAAGAAACAACTGTCTCACATATCAGACTTGCTTAAGAAATTGGCTGTGAAAGCAGTGGACGCGTTGCCTGGCATAATTGGCACTGTTGTCAGTTGGCTGATTACTACTACAGCAAAGGCAGTAGGGTTTATGGCAGAGCATGTGTGGGTCTTTTTGGTTACAGTAGGAGGGTTGATGGTGGGTTATTTAATGAAACAGATAAAGAAGTAAAACCCCTAACCCTGTTAGACCTATTACCAATGCAGTTCTTTCTGACTCATGTGTGTCAGGGGTTGACTGTACTGGTTGTATGAGTGCCGGTGTTGGGGCCGGGGCCGGGGCTGGGGGTGTTACTGTCTGTAATGGTTTTAACAACTGAACATGTGTGGTTGTTGCTCCCAAGTTTACAGATTGATTGAGACCGAGTTTTTGACCAACACCTGCAACAACTATTTCATTATTATAATTTGTTATTGTACCCATTTGGAGTTGAAGGTCAGATGGTAACATGTATAACCCGACGCCAACTACAAAGTCAACTTTTGATCTAGCATATCTGAGTACGTCTTGGTAACGCTGTATGCTTGATGGGAGATCGACTGTTGAATTAATTGAATCTTCAAGATTTGCAAGAAATTGTTTTTGTGCTTCAAATTTACCACTTCCATTCAAAATGTTTGATTTTGTTAGTGATTGTGCTCCTAGTAAACACCAGACATATGTTCTGATAGACTCATTGACGCGCTCGACTCCTGCTTGAGTATACCCGTCAGATTTATCTAAAATAAATGTGGTCCAGGCGTTAGACTGTTTCTGCTCTATTGATCCTAACCAGACTTGTGCTTTTGATGAGAATGAAGTGTACCCAGGGTAGTAATCTTGTGGGTATTGTCTGTGACTCATAGCAGAATACAATGTGCCCATGCCTTTGTGATCATCAAGTTTTTGTGTAAAGTCATACTTGGGGCTGATGTTAAACTCATTACAAATCCGTTCAAATGCTTTCATATCCATGGGGTTGTTATACCTGTTGAAACTGGATTCAGTTGGTAGTGGTGTGTGCAGTTCTGACAGTATACGTCTAAGCTGGTAGTACGTGTGAAAACGGTAGACAGATCTAATAAGTTTGTTTGAGTGATTCAAATGGTCTGTGAATGAAACACCACAGCCTGTAGTTGAACACAGTATGGCAAAGTTAAGTTGATTTTGAAACACCTGTAGTGGACTTGAGGACCACTTTCTTGCAGTTGAGTCATCTGTTATTGGAGGGTTTAGGTAATGATCAAACGGATTTGGTACTTTGACTTGGAATAGATCTTGTTCAGACACAGCTATGTCAAGCTGGTTTAGCTGAATTATTTTTTGTTCATAAGTAGGTGCGACATTATATTTGGCATTCACATTAAATTGAAATGTGTTTGTAGTGGTAATGGTTGGTGATTTAAATTCCATCCTTTTTATATGAGATAATAAAAATGTTTATTACCTTAACAAATCTTGACACAAGCAAACCAGTGTGGTTAACTAATGGGATTGATAATCGTGATGGTAGCAAGGCTGTAGCTATCCATGAAATGTTCTACACAGTAAAATGGTTTAATGTAGAAGATGATATATATAATAAAGTAAATTTAGATGGTAAGACTGAAGCTTTACCACCCGGGTATTATGACTTTTGTACTATAGCTGAATGGTTTCAAAGTAATTTAAAAATTAAAGCAACTTTAAATCCAGCTAACCTACTTGTTACATTAGAATTTCCGACACAAAATTGGTTAAAGATCTCAGATAGATTTGCATATTTACTTGGATTTTATATTGATGAAGATTGGTGGAGATCAGATGATTTAGGTGAAGCTATGACCGGTATTATAACAATGAAGACCAAAAAAATTAAAATAACTGGGAAACGCCCTGTCAATTTGTCAGTACACACAGTATTTAATGTTTATTTAAAAGAACTAAACACAACTGAGAATGTTCACAATGGAAAGCCTTCAACTTTGCTGAGATGTGTGCCAGCTGGAACTGCTCCTTATTGTGAAAGTGTGGTTGTTAGATTTCCTAATTTGCAGTTTAAGAAATTAGGTTCTAGTTTCTTTGAGTCACTGAGTATATCTGTAACTAATCAGGATGACAAACCAGTTGTTATGCATGATTTTAGTGTTGTGTTGGAAATTAAATAATTTTATTTTTGTTTATAAAAAATGAGTGGTGGTCTAAAGCCGAGAATCATAGCAGTTGCATGTCCAGTAACAGAGTTGAAAGATTTGGCAGACGTACAGGATTTTGAGAAGGAAGGGGATGTTGGAGAAATATATGGTTTTGAACTTGATTCAAATGGCATGTACAAGTGAAAAGTAATTGTTGACATGAAAGACGGTGAAAGACAGATTCCTAAACTTGGTCAGCTGCATGATGTTACTGTACCTACTCCACCTGTAAATAATTCGCCCTACAACTTAATACATGTAGGTAGTAAGTGGGTTGTTTCACCTGTGCCTGCACCACCTCCAACAATTGACTGGGACATAAAGATTGAATTTATTAGTCCTTATGTATACACTGATGATGAAGGCGACTTAGCGTTTAGGAAGGTTGTTAATTCTGGGCCGCTTATTGTAAGTCTTGTTCCAAGCTTTGCCCCAGACGACAATAGCAGAGATAAACTGAAAGTTGAAAATTATGAGCGGCGGAGATATCTTCTTACACATAGGAAGGGTAGGTCTGATGCGAAGGTCGTGTTTGCACCAATAAACTTTCCCATCGCAAGAGAAGCGACAATAGTATTTGAAATTATCATGAGATCAGTAACTACTGCTAAAGAGGCTCAAATTGCACAAGGAATTAAACTTACATGGAATGAAACAGTGGCAGAGTCATCAAAGGTCTTTATTGCTATTACAAAAAATAATGATGTTATTAATGTTTCGAGCAGTGTTCCAGCTGTCAAGGTGGTGGTTGACAAAACAACTTTTGTTCGTCTAACTTACATAAACCTTGAACACATTGATCTTGTTTCGTTTTATTATGCCAGCAAATTGTATACTTTTGAAGAGTTGCAAAATGTAATTGCTGATTAAATAAAAAAAATATTTGTGAATAAAAAAAATGGTAAACTTCTATCCGCAACTACCGACGCTTGAGCCGACTGAAACAAATGTGATGACTAAAACAACACTTGCGCCTGATCCTCAGGTGACAGCTGTGCCAATTGCATCAGATAAAACATTACAGGCAGATGCATTCAGATTAAATAATATTACAGAAGCTTTGAAATATTTGGAAAGTGAAGAGGCTAAGTAATCACGGTGGAAAAGGAGGTATAAGTCAGTATTTAATTCTGTTCAAAACACTTCTATGGCTATTGGTGCAGTTTCAGCTTCATGTTCTGTAGGGGGTATAGTTCTGTTCGCCACAGGAATTGGAAGTTTGGCTGGAATAGCAATTGAGGGTGTTAGCGTTGCTACATGCCTGGCTTGCTTTGGTTTGGAAGCCTTGAACAAGAGGTTTCACACGAAATTACAGAAACATGAAGCATTGAGTACGCTTGCTGGTGCAAAGCTGAGCAGTATGAAACTTATTATCAGTAAGGCATTAAACGATAATTTTATTGATGACGAAGAATTTAAGCGGGTCCAGGATGATTTAAATAATTACAAAAGACAGAAGTCAGAAATACAGAATAAAATGCGTAGTCAATCTCCCGTGAATGTTGAAGAACTAAAGGCTAGTTTTTTAGCAGAGGGAAAAAGGATTGGTGTTTAGGAAACCACAAAAAAACTACACAATCTTTTAAACAAATAAAAATCAGATTTGGTAATCGTTTATTAATGTCATACACTTCACAGAAAAATGCCATGCCACTTACACCACTTGTGCCTGATTATTTAACCCCATCTGCACCACCGCCAGAGTATTACTGAGAAAAAAAAGTTTTTTTTATTGTCCTTGTATCTTGACAAATCTGACCGAGTAAGTTGTGACTTAAGTCAAGTTGTTGTAAGAACTTATAAGAACTTACAGTAAGTAATTAATAAGTTCTTATGATAAGTAATTAATAAGTTCTTATAGCAACTAACTTAAAGGTTACCTCTGCAGGTTCCTAAAAGTTAGTTGTAACTTGTTAATAAGTATAAAATCACTTAGTCAGGTAAATAATTAGGTGTTCATAGAGACAATAGTTATAGAGATAGATGATTAAAAGATAGAGATAGTTAAAAGATAATTAAATCAATAATGACGCATCGGTCATGCTCATCACTTTTTAAAATCAAAGGGTTGATTCGGAATAACGGAGGGTGTAATGGAGTCAAAAATTTTAATATTAAAAATGACGTAAATTAATGACTGATGCGTCATTATTGAATTCATTGTCTTTTAAATCTCTTAGTATCTATCTCTCAGCCATAGTCTCTAAGCTTGTCGTCGCTCTCTCTTTGCAGCGATAAGCTTGCCTCCCACGGCGCTGAACCACGGTGAGGATGTCCGACATGACACTTTACGGCGAGCAGATGGAGCATGCTTGTCAAGTAGTAATCTCAGACCCGAGTTCAACTGTCCCACAGAGGGATCAGGGTGTTTGCTATTCATGCAAATCAGCTTTGAAAGCCAGGCGATCAATAGCACGAATGTTTCGTTTTTGCACAAATACAGGCTGAAAGGGTGGCACTGAAACAACTTCAGTAGCTCGCTTGAGCTTGCCTTTAGCGTGAATGTCCTGTGTTTACGTACAGTGTGTGAGTGAATGCGTGTGATTCAATGAGCGTGCTTGTTGGGTTCAGTTTGCGGCTACATTTTGCGCATTGAGTTATATTATAAATATGAGAAATGCGCCATATAAATACCATGTAATAATAATAATGAAATGGAGCGCCAAACGTTATAGAATAGAACTGTCTAAGCTATTTTGCCCTGACTGATCTCAAAGTATCACCCATTCGAGTTTGCCTCCCGCCCCCTCCCCCCCCCCCCCCCCCCCCCCAAGGAAATCGATTATCTAGCGCCTTATAGAATCTACAGAGTGCCGTATGTGTATGAGGAAAAAGGCCCGACCAATACATCTGTAGTTGTATATATGTATCCGCCGTTTTCAACGGGATGCCACAAAGCAACTGTATATTTTAAATATCATACGTAATCCTACAAATGCATGGATGCGCCAAACACTCTAGAATTAAATAGTACGAGCCATTTTGTCCCCACTGGTCTCTAAAGTTTCATAATGATAATAATAATACATAGTTCTTGTATGGCGCTGTTCTCCAGTAAAACACTGGACTCACTGCGCATGCACAACAGCACACCCTTTCTCTCTCAGACACACACGCACAATTATACACTTCTTTAAACCACCCCATCCCTTTCCCACACCTTACATTCACTTCCTCTGGGATCAGAATAGGTGGCAGTCAGTCAACAGTTAGCTAAATATGAGCTAAGTGTTAAATGCCCGACAAAAAAGAAAAGTCTTTAAGTGAGCCTTGAACTGTGACAATGTGGGCAGATTCCGCATTTCCGTTGGCAGCGAGTTCCACACACTTGGGGCGAAAAAGGTGAAAGAACGCTCCCCGACAGTTTTCATGTTAAGCTTCGGGATTTTTAACAGCTTTTCACTGGAGGAACGGAGGGTGCGTGATGGCTGATAGGCAGACAGCTTGGCGGAGAGGTACGGCGGGAGAGATCCGTCAAAATGCCGATAGGCGAAAATTGCAATTTTGTACTGGCAACGGAATTTGACGGGCAGCCAGTGCAGCTGCTTCAGTAGAGGCGTAACGTGGTCTCTCTTTCGTTTCTTCAAGATGAGACGCGCCGCATTGTTTTGAATCATCTGCAAACGTGAAATCTGATCTGCTGGTAAACCTGCCAGTACAGAATTGCAATAATCGAGCCTGGAAGTAATGAATGCATTTACAAGTCTTGACGCCGTACCTTCTGTGATATACGGTCTGAGAGAAGAAATTCTGCGCAGCTCAAGGAAACCAGCTCGGCAGACGCTACTGTTATGATCATTCATGGAGAGCGTCGAGTCAATCTTCACACCCAGATATTTCACACATTTCTGGAAGGGAACGCTGCAGCCACCAATGTTTGCGAATTCGCCGTCAATCAGACTAAGGCGAGACTGAGAGCCGGCAGGCATGACTTGGTTTTGTCAGTGTTAAGCCTAAGTTTGTTGCTAGTCATCCAGGACAGGACGTCGTCTATACAAAATTGTACGCTCATCTTAGCGGAGCTGAAATGGCTAGGCGCGCTACTTCTTGACAATTCAGTATCGTCAGCATACTTGTGAAAATCACACTCATGGGCGGCAATTACATCAGATAGAGGTTGTGAATATAGAGCGAACAAAACAGGCCATAATACGGAGCCCTGAGGGACTCCACACAACAAAAGACTAGAAGCAGATAGCTGGCCATTAACAATAACAGCCTGAGAACGATCCTTAACGTATGAAGTGAACCAGGCCAGGGCGGTACCACGGATGCCAAAGGTCACCTCTAACCTCTTCAGCAAAAGATCAGTTACAAGTTTGTAACCCCACGGAGGCTCAAACGTAAAAGCAGTTCTCCTATATATAGCAGAGACTTGGAGGTTGACAAAAACCACAGTCAACAGAGTACAGACCTTCATAAACAGTCTAAGAAGAATCTTGAAAATCCACTGGCCAGAGAAGATCAGCAACATCAGACTCTGAGAGAGAACTCAGCAGATAACAGCAGAGAAAGAAATTGGACGAAGAAGATGGGGATTGATTGGTCACAGTCTAAGAAAGCCAGTTTCCAGTATCACTAGGCAGGCATTGTCATGGAATCCCCAGGAAAAGAGGAAAAGAGGCAGGCCGAGAAACACCTGGCGTCAAGACCCCCAAGAAGAGACTGGGAACCACATGGAGTAAAATCGAAGGAGAAGCACAGGACAGGAGTCGCTGGAGGTCTCTCGTCGACGGCCTATACCCTGGGAGGGGTGATAGGCGTAAGTAAGTAAAGTAACCCCACGGAGAACGGTTCTCTGACGAACTATGACGGTGCGATGCGGCTGGTCGGGAATTTTCCCATATACCACAGTAAACAGATTGCTGCATTTCTGCCCTGACGTGGGGCCGGTGGTTGACGACAAATTGTAGTAAAACTGTTGCCGATAGGGTTTCATGTGAAAGGAAAACAAAAGATGGAGGTTGAAAACCCTTTAAATTAGATACAAGGAACGGATCAAAGATCCTTCTTCATTTGACATGGAAACAAACGTAGAACAGAAAAGAACACACGATAGAAAGAAAAGACGTCATCCTGTATAGAGAAAATTTAGAATGACGTAAAAAAAAAAAAAAAAAAAAAAAAATAATGACGCAAATACACATGCACAAAACGCGTCATGTACGGACATGCTTTGCAGTGTGGTTGCTGACAAGAGTGCGTGTAACACCTGGCGCTTACAAACATGACACTAACCTACGCGATCATTTTGTTCACAGTTCACTTCGCGCATCTAACACTTTCCCGCCTGGCACACACCCTTGTCAGCAACCACACTGCAAAGCATGTCCGTACATCAACACATCCCCCGTCATCACCGGACCCCTGTCATCTTTCACTGTCCACCGATCATTCACATGCCAGTCATCAGATATTGTCTATGTCATCTCATGTTCTCCCTGCCCAAAGATGCTGTATGTGGGAGAGACATACCATACACTCCCTGAACGCTGCGAGGGGCATGTTCGTTCGATCCGCCTCGGATACAACAACCAGGTTGGACGTCATTTCAACAAACCTCCTCATAGCCTCACACATTTCACCATACGCATCCTTTGGCAAAATAAATGAGTACAAACTTTATCCGCCGCAAAATTACTTTAATCCTTTTTCGCGGACAGGCTTGGCACTTACCATCCGAGCGGCTTGAACATTCGCCCCAAGGGACGTATACTCGGGCTGATGGGTGGTTGGTGCCAGACTTGACCTCACTGTTGATACTTCATGCAACCGTTGATACTTGATGCTACCGTTGCACTGATTAGTGTGTGTGTATGTGTCTATGTGTATGCATGTACGTGAGCGGCAGCAGGCACGAGTGAAGGCCACGGAACACAGTGCCGTTTCCGTACTATCCTTCTTAGCGTTAGTCAGTCCCCGTCATCCCCTAATATATAAATCCCCTAAAAAAAAAACCATTACCGCCTACCAGCTGCATATTTGCCATGCACAAAATACCAAAAAATACCAGCACATTGACAGTCTCATTTCTTGGCTATGAACCTGATTCCTTACCAACCCCACACCGAAGCACAGCTGAAATCAGCGTGCCCCTCAAATCACTACGTCAAGGGCAACTCAACATAGGCCCACAATTGTCCACTGGACAAGCTCAGGATGGTATGAATCAAAGCACCAAAAATGTCTCCTCTTATCTAACCAGAAATTTCCAGCAAATTCCAACATTCAGCCCTACTACAAATTTTCAAACAAGGCCAAAAATTATTTGAAAAAACACCGGTCCTCTTACTGCCTCAACTGCCCAATTTGAATATGTAACATGACCTGTCAGAGAAACTGTCCCACCTGAACACCATTCAATTTGCCATCAGTGCAATCCTTAGACACGAACTAAGTCAAACCCAAAGTGACCCCATTGAATGTTACTTACTTACTTACTACCCGGGTATAGGCCGTCGACGAGAGACCTCCAGCAACTCCTGTCCTGTGCTTCTCCTTCGATTCTACTCCAGGTGGTTCCCAGTCTCTTGATGTCTGCTTGGAGGTCTCGACGCCAGGAGTTTCTCGGCCTACCTCTTTTCCTCTTTCCCTGGGGGTTCCATGACAATGCCTGCCTAGTGATACTGGAAGCTGGCTTTCTCATACTGTGACCGATCCATCCCCATCTTCTTCGCCCAATTTCATTCTCTGCTGTTATCTGCTCTGTTCTGTCCCAGAGTCTGACGTTGCTGATCTTTTCTGGCCAGTGGATTTTCAAAATTCTTCTAAGGCAACTGTTCATGAAGGTCTGTACTCTGTTGACTGTGGTTTTTGTCAATCTCCAAGTCTCTGCTCCATATAGGAGAACTGCTTTTACATTGGAGTTGAAAATCCGGACTTTGGTGTGTTGTGACAGCTCTCTGGAACTCCACACTTTTTTTCAACTGGAGAAAGGCTGCTCTGGCTTTACCGATTCGTGCTCTGACATCTGCATCAGTGCCGCCTTTTTTGTCTATGATGCTCCCAAGATAGGTGAAGGACTCCACCTCCTCCAACGGGGTGCCAGCAAGCAAGACTGGTTCTTCCCTGGTTGCGTTCAGCCTCATTGTCTTTGTTTTCTGTTTGTGAATGGTGAGGCCCACTTGGGACGAGATGTCAGTAAGCCTCGTGGTCTTGTCCTGCATTTGTTGATGAGTGTGGGACAGTAATGCCAAGTCGTCTGCAAAATCGAGGTCGTCAAGCTGTGACCACAGTGTCCACTGTATTCCACTTCGTCTGTGCTCTGTGGTCATCTTCATGACCCAGTCTATACTTACTTACTTACGCCTGTCACCCCTACCCGGGTATAGGCCGTCGACGAGAGACCTCCAGCAACTCCTGTCCTGTGCTTCTCCTTCGATTCTACTCCAGGTGGTTCCCAGTCTCTTGATGCCTGCTTGGAGGTCTCGACGCCATGAGTTTCTCGGCCTACCTCTTTTCCTCTTTCCCTGGGGGTTCCATGACAATGCCTGCCTAGTGATACTGGAAGCTGGCTTTCTCAGACTGTGACCGATCCATCCCCATCTTCTTCGCCCAATTTCATTCTCTGCTGTTATCTGCTCTGTTCTCTCCCAGAGTCTGACGTTGCTGATCTTCTCTGGCCAGTGGATTTTCAAAATTCTTCTAAGGCAACTGTTCATGAAGGTCTGTACTCTGTTGACTGTGGTTTTTGTCAATCTCCATGTCTCTGCTCCATATAGGAGAACTGCTTTTACATTGGAGTTGAAAATCCGGACTTTGGTGTGTTGTGACAGCTCTCTGGAACTCCACACTTTTTTCAACTGGAGAAAGGCTGCTCTGGCTTTACCGATTCGTGCTCTGACGTCTGCATCAGTGCCGCCTTTTTTGTCTATGATGCTCCCGAGATAGGTGAAGGACTCCACCTCCTCCAACGGGGTGCCAGCAAGCAAGACTGGTTCTTCCCTGGTTGCGTTCAGCCTCATTGTCTTTGTTTTCTGTTTGTAAATGGTGAGGCCCACTTGGGACGAGATGTCAGCAAGCCTCGTGGTCTTGTCCTGCATTTGTTGATGAGTGTGGGACAGTAATGCCAAGTCGTCTGCAAAATCGAGGTCGTCAAGCTGTGTCCACAGTGTCCACTGTATTCCACTTCGTCTGTGCTCTGTGGTCATCTTCATGACCCAGTCTATGGCCAGTAGGAAGAGGAACGGAGACAGCAGACACCCCTGCCTGACACCAGTTCTGACCTGGAACTCCCTGGTGAACTGCATTTCGTGTATCACGCGACATGTCATGCCATCGTAGCTGCTCTTGATCAGGCGGATGAGCTTTGTGGGTACACCGTAGTGTCGTAAGAGTTTCCACAGAGTCTCTCGGTCCACACTGTCAAATGCTTTCTCATAATCCACAAAGTTGACGTACAGCGGGGTGCTCCACTCCAGAGACTGTTCCACGATAATGCGGAGAGTGGCGATCTGGTCTGTATATGATCGGTTCTTCCTGAATCCTGCTTGCTGGTCTCTCAGCTGGGGGTCAACGGAGCTCTTCATTCTCTCCAGGAAGATCCTGTTGAAGACCTTTCCTGGTACTGACAGCAAGGTGATTCCTCTGTAGTTGGAACACTTGCTGAGGTCGCCTTTCTTGGGAAGCTTGATTAGGTACCCCTCCTTCCAGTCAGCCGGCATCACCTCCTCTTCCCAGATCTTTCCAAACAGTGGGTACAGCATCTCTACTGTTGTTTCTAGGTCTGCTTTCAGAGCCTCCGCTGGGATGCCATCTGGCCCTGCTGCTTTGCCGTTCTTCAAAAATGCCACTGCTCTTCTGATCTCTTCCCGGCTGGGTCTGTCACAGCTGATGGGTAGGTCGGTCTCTGCCGGCTGGATGTCTGGGGGGTCGGGTGGGCTAGGTCTGTTCAGTAACTCTTCAAATACTCGGCCCATCTGTCGAGTTGGTCTGCTCTGTCTGCAATAGGCTTGCCTTCTTTGTCTTTTACTGGTCTTTCTGTATGGCCATACTTGCCTGACAATCTTCTGGTAATGTCGTAGAGCTGTTTCATGTTGCCACTGCCTGCTGCCTTTTCTGCCTCTGCTGCCAGGCTGTCTGTGTAGGCCCTCTTGTCTGCCCTCGCGGTTGGCTTCCGAGTATTTCCCCTGTGCCCTTACATTGGCTGCTCTCGTGTGACTGTTGTTGACAACTGCTTTCTTCTACTTCCTCACTTCTATCTTCTTCAAGGTCTGTGCCGACAGCCAGTCCTTGTGATGGTGTTTCCTGAACCCTACAGTGTCTTTGCAGGTTGAGTTCAGCGCCTCTCTAACTGCCTTCCACTGCTGCTCTGTGGTGACCGCCTCCTCTTCATTTACTAGCTCCTCTAGCGCTTGAAACCGGTTGGACAGCACCAGTTTGAACTCTTCTCTAACTCCAGTTTCTCTCAGGAGGCCTACATTATAGCGCTGTCTTCTTGTTGTCTATGTGCGGCTTTTCTTTAGCTTGAGCTTCATTCTTAAGGTAAGCAGATGGTGGTCGGAGGCGACATCTGCTCCCCTCCTCACTCGAACATCTTGAAGGGATCTTCTAAATTTCTTGCTAATGCAGATATGGTCTATTTGGTTCTCTGTTGTATGGTCAGGTGAGACCCAAGTTGCTTTGTGTATTCTTCTGTGTGGGAAGATGCTGCCTCCAATGACAAGTCGGTTTAGAGCACAAAAGTCTACAAACCTCTCCCCGTTCTCACTCATCTCCGAGCCTAGTCCCTGTCTCCCCATCACCTCTTCGTATCCGGTGTTGTCCTCCACTATTTTGGCATTAAAATCACCCATGACGATGGTGATGTCTCGCTCCGCTCATTTGTCCAAGGCACTCTGGAGTCGGTCGTAGAACTCTTGTTTCTCTTCCTCATCACTGTCATTAGTGGGCGCATAACACTGGATGACGTTCAGCTTGAGCTTTTTCTTGGTTCTGAAGGCTGCTGTGATAATTCTTGGCCCAAGAGGTTCCCAGCCCATCAGCGCTCTCTGTGCCACTGGTGACAGCATGAATGCTACACCTTCTGTATGGGGGGCATTCTCCTCTTCATGACCTGAATACAGAATCATCTCCCCACTTAACAGCCTTTTCTGGCCAGACTGCGTCCATCTGGCTTCACTGATACCTAGCAGGGAAAGGTTGTACTTTTGCATTTCCGCTGCTATCTGGGTGGCCTTGCCGCTCTGATACATGGTCTTGACGTTCCATGTGCCCATGGTTGTATCCCTGGATAGAGAGAGGTGGCTCGGTCCTGTGGCTTCCGAAGACTTCCGGCTTTCACCACAGGACGTCATAAGTCTTCTGGTAGAAGAACCTTCCTCCTCCAGGAAAGGAATTACTGTTAGTCTTTTCGTCGGCGTTTTTGTAGCTATTTCCTTTTTTTCGTCTGCCTCCAATGCCAAAGGTGCGAGGTTCGATACCGGGTTCCGGCGTTGGATTTTTCTCCTCTGGTGTCACCGTCTGGGCAGTGGGCAGATGTTCACATCTGCACGGGACATAGACGACCCCGGCCCCCACGAGTCCCCTGCTGCCTTGCAGGCCTGGCCGCTTGGCTGCGGAAAGGCTAAGGGAGGAAACCCCTGACATCAAAGCCCCCGTGTCTCCGGGGAAGGCTTTTGAGCCAGAGACTAAGACAAGGACAGTCTGATATAAAACCTACGACCCGAGGACCTCGATGCCACCGTCCCAGCTTGCTAGGCCATGGCAAACGAACCAAGGGTTTAAAGGGTGGGGCCAGTACTGCGCACACTGCACTCCACCAAAAAGCTCCACCGCGCAGGCTTTAGGAAACGCCCACGGACTATGACACGGAACTTTCCAAGTCCTGTAGCGATGGGCAAGGGGCAAAACGGCAGGTGAAAGATGTCACTGGAAGCCGCAGTCTCAAACCTGCATGCAGGCGGTTCAGGATATTGGTCGCCTGATGTTGACCTGGGGATGACAACGTCACTCGGCACACCCTGAACGACCAAGCAGCCTTCTCTAGGGACAGCACTGCTTGCTCCACACGGAGAGGGGCCTAGAAAAGGTGGCCTAACCAAAGCTCATCCCCTCGTAACCCCAGTTGGCTAGCCGCGGTCAACGGGCATCTTCTCATGCGGTCAGAAAACAAGAAAAAACAATGGATCCACTCTCATGACGACCACGACCGGACTCAACGTAGCATGCTGGAACATCCGAACCATGCTCGACACAGCAGACAGCGGACGCCCTGAACGTCGCTCCGCCCTCATTGCCCATGAATTGCGGAGGTTAAACATCGACATCGCCGCGCTCAGCGAAGTACGCCTCCCGGAGGAAGGCAGCCTACAAGAACTTGGCGCTGGCTACACCCTCTACTGGTCAGGCAGGCCTGCATCAGAAAGACGGCTCTCAGGCGTGGGCTTCATGGTGAAGACCCCCATTGCGACTAAGTTGGAAAACCTACCAACGGGTCACTCCGACCGCATCATGTCCATGCGCCTCCCACTGAAACACCAGCAATATGTCACCCTTCTCAGTGTGTACTCCCCAACCCTCCTGGCAGAGCCTGCAGAAAAAGAAAAGTTCTACTCTGACCTGCGCAGCCTCCTGCAGAGCACCCCTGCAGACGACAAAGTCATCATTCTTGGCGACTTTAACGCCAGAGTGGGCCAAGACTCTGAAGCCTGGAAAGGAGTCCTCGGCAAGCATGGCGTTGGGAACTGCAATGACAATGGTCGCCTACTGTTGGAGCTCTGTGCAGAGCAGCAACTTGTCATCACCAACACTACTTTCCAGCAAAAGGACAATCGAAAGACCACCTGGATGCATCCTCGCTCCAAGCACTGGCACCTTATCGACTATGTCCTAGTGCGTCAGAGGGACCGCAGTGACGTCCTCCTCACCAGAGTGATGCCCAGCACAGAGTGCCACACTGACCACCGCCTTGTTCGCTGCAAACTCAGGCTCCGTCTCAAGCTGAAACCCAAGAAAGGGGGCCCCCCCCCCAAGAAAAAGCTTGATGTTGCCAGCCTTCAGCGTGACGACAAGAAAGCTGCCCTTCAGGCCGATTTACAGCGCAGGCTCAAAGACACAGTTGATCCAGCAGACTCCTCCCCTGAAACACTCTGGGAACAACTGAAAACTGCTATTGTAAAATCCTCTGTGGAAGTCTTGGGCTTTGCTAGAAAGAGGAACAAAGACTGGTTTGACGAAAACGACGTAGAGATCCAGGAACTTCTAGCAAAAAAAAGAGCCGCCCACCAGGCCCACCTAGCCCAGCCTTCCTGCCCTGTGAAGAAGTCTGCCTTCTGCCTCATCTGCAGCAGTCTCCAGCTCAAGCTTAGAGAGCTCCAGAACGAGTGGTGGTCCAGACTCGCACAGAGGACCCAGCTCTGCGCTGACAACGGTGACTACAGGAGCTTCTACGAAGCACTGAAAGCAGTGTATGGCCCTAGGCACCTGGTACAAAGTCCCCTGCAAAGCGCTGATGGACAGGCACTCCTCACAGATAATACCTCCATCTTGAACCGCTGGTCGGAATACTTTCAGGACCTCTTCGGCGCTGAACGCACTGTTCAAGAAACAGTCATCCTCCAAATCCCGCACCTTCCACTAAAGGTTGAATTGGACGAACCGCCCACCGCCGAAGAGACCCTCACAGCCATCCACCAGCTCAAGAGTGGCAAAGCAGCAGGCATTGACGGAATCCCGCCAGAGATCTGGAAACATGGAGGCCCCGCACTGCACAACAAGCTCCACGACCTCTTTCTCTGCTGCTGGGAAAAAGGAACACTACCAAAGGATCTCCGTGATGCAGTCATCATCACCCTGTACAAGAACAAAGGAGAGAAGTCTGCCTGCTCTAATTATCGTGGAATTACCCTGCTGTCCATTGCCGGAAAAATTCTCGCAAGGTTGCTCCTGAATCGGCTGGTACCTGCCATCGCTGAAGACCACCTCCCAGAGGGCCAGTGTGGCTTCAGAGCCAACAGGAGTACCACCGACATGGTCTTTGTGCTGAGACAGCTTCAGGAGAAGTGCCGCGAGCAGAACAAAGGGCTGTACGTAACGTTTGTCGACCTAACAAAAGCGTTTGACACTGTGAGCAGGCAAGGTATGTGGCAGATCCTGGAGCGACTAGGTTGTCCCCCAAAGTTCCTCAACATGATCGTCCAGCTCCACGAGGACCAGCAAGGCCAGGTCAGACTAAACAGTGACCTCTCAGAACCATTCCCCATTCGCAACGGCGTGAAGCAAGGCTGCGTGCTGGCACCGACCCACTTCACCATCTTCTTCAGCATGATGTTGAAGCAGGCCACAGTGGACCTCGACGACGACGACGCAGTGTACATCAGGTATCGTCTCGATGGCAGCCTGTTCAACCTCAGACGACTGCAGGCCCACACCAAAACCCTAGACCAACTGATTCGTGAGCTGCTCTTCGCTGATGACGCTGCCCTCGTTGCACACACAGAGAGAGCCTTGCAGCGCATTACGTCCTGCTTCGCAGATGCTGTCCAGCTCTTTGGACTTGAGGTCAGTCTGAAAAAGACAGAGGTCCTTCATCAGCCGGCACCCAAGGAAGAGCATCGCCCTCCCCACATCACCATCGGCGAGTCCGAACTGAAGTCTGTACACCAGTTTACCTACCTTGGCTGCATCATCACGTCAGACGCCAAGCTGGACAAGGAGCTGGACAACAGGCTGGCAAAAGCGAACAGTGCTTTCAGGCGACTATTCAAGCGGGTGTGGCACAATCAACAGCTGAAAAAAGGCACCAAGATCAGCGTGTACAGAGCTGTCGTCCTCACCACCCTGCTGTACGGTTCCGAGTCCTGGGCCCTCTACCGCAGCCAACTACGACTCCTCGAACGCTTTCACCAGCGCTGCCTGCGTACCATCCTCAGCATTCACTGGAGTGACTATGTCACCAACGTCGAGGTCCTTGAACAGGCGGAAACTGTAAGCATCGAGGCTTTGCTGCTGCGGACACAGCTTCGCTGGGCGGGGCACGTCTCCAGGATGGAGGATCATCGCCTACCCAAGATCACTCTGTTCGGCGAGCTCGCCACTGGACACCGAGACAGAGGGGCACCAAAGAAGAGATACAAAGACGGTCTCAAGAAGTCACTTAGTGCCTGCCAAATCGACCACCGCCAGTGGTCTTCGCTTGCTGCGGACCGTGACACCTGGCGCTCCACCATTCACAAGGCAGCCGTCTCCTTTGAGGACTCTCGCAGAGCTAACCTTAAGGACAAGCGGCTCAGAAGAAAAAACAGAGTTGTCGTAACTCAGAACCCTGACCAGACCTTCCCCTGCAGCCACTGCGGTCGAACCTGCCTGTCCCGGATTGGCCTCCGCAGCCACGAAAATGCCTGCAGACGACGTGGGCAAGCCCTATAGAATCTTCATTCGCGAAGTCAAGCCAAGCCAGGGTGGGGAAGCTACCAACCCAACCCCCTTCCTAGGAGGACCAGGGGTTTTCTGTCCGGGTCACCTTCCCTTAGACCATGTTGGTTCACGGCACCTTATTTCATTCGGTGCACCCCTCTCACGAGGGACCCCCTATCCACCACCCAGGGGACGCGCCTCAACGCCATATGGTCCCAGCGCGAGGCCATTGAATGTTGCTGCATCTTTATGTTATGGCCCATTATGTGAAGCGAATTGTTGTGGCGTTCACCATGCTGTTGATGTTTTGGATCATGCATATCTGATGCCATTAAAAACAGACTAGATATAGTCAGAATGCCTCCAAAATTGGCATGTGCATCAAGTAATAAATCTGATTGTCTGAAATGTTGCATTTGAGATACAGGCACATGAAAGGTTTTGTTCATAATTTTCCATTAACCACCCCCCCTAATTTCCCTGTTTTTCCAAGTTTACATACACATGCAATACAGTCAATCTGACTTATGGTGGGCTGGACAACTGAAAAAAGTTACCATGACACTGACATTGATTAAAAAAAAGAGCTTACAGAAGCAAGGCCATTTGCTTGTGTATGTCAGGGCAGCCAAAAAGACAACGTCCAGGCATCCTCATTGACCCTGTTGTCTGGTGACAACAAGCAAGAAGAGGCCTGAAACCAGCTGCCATGCCCTATATGCTGCTTGCAATCTTTTCCTCTGGCAAAAGGGGTCATGAAACAGATTTGCAATTTAAACATTAAGTCTACTGAGCTAACCCACAGACAAAAGACTACACAAAACAGCCAAAACTATGCTACGTGGGACACACCGCATACCCAAACAAGTGTCTGGAGTGTTTATTTAGGAGGTAGCAAAGAAAAATGGTTATGTACAGTTCATTTTTATATAAAACACACTTGTCAGAGTCTCAAAACACCTCAACTCATGTTATAAATGCAGCAGGCTTTTGTGTGCCAAACCTGTGAACACTCCTGTAAAAGCCTGTACTGGTGGCTGCAACTGCTGGTCCCATAACAATGCACTCAAATGAGCCTTACACAGTGTAAAAGTGCTTGTGTTTGGCTCAGAATAGACACCAGAGACATCCCTCATGACAATTACAGCAGAATGACACTCAGAGTGTAGTTGGATCATGCAAAATAACACTTTTGCATGTCACACTATTTGGGCGGCTTATTTCATTCTGAGGTCAGCTGTCTGATGAAATGAACATGCTGACACTGTTTCATTGTAGTTTTCATCTTAACCTTTGACCTTGAGCCCCCCCCCTCCCCCCAGCTCCAACCCCCCACGCCACCCTACATCACCCACCCAACCCCACCCAACCCCCCCTCACCCGACAACTTCAATAACTGAAAGAGTGCTTTTTTTTTAAAAGGCATTTATCAAACTGAACACCCCAAACCCCATCTCTTTCAAGGTCACAGCTCAGTGTGGAAGGTCAGACTCATGACTACCTGTAAGACACAAAATAAATGAACAAACACACTAAACATAGTGCACAGTGCAGGTAAACAGGGTGTTGCGATGCAAAAAAAATGCAAAAATGCCTATAAAACTGCAAGCACAGCGACTTTAGAGATAGGAGAATAGAGATTTCCAAACCACCCCTCCCATAAAGATTGGATTGTACATTGCCTTGCCTTTTTTTAGTGCACTCTGTAAAAATACATAAGGAGATTTGTAACCACCCCTCCCACATGGGGCAGGGCCATATACTGCACATGTGGCATGTGCAGCAAGACTATACGCGGCACACGTGGCATGTGTGGCAAGACTATATGTGGCACACAAGGTATACGGCGACACTTACTTACTTACTTACGCCTGTCACCCCTACCCGGGTATAGGCCGTCGACGAGAGACCTCCAGCAACTCCTGTCCTGTGCTTCTCCTTCGATTCTACTCCAGGTGGTTCCCAGTCTCTTGATGTCTGCTTGGAGGTCTCGACGCCAGGAGTTTCTCGGCCTACCTCTTTTCCTCTTTCCCTGGGGGTTCCATGACAATGCCTGCCTAGTGATACTGGAAGCTGTCTTTCTCATACTGTGACCGATCCATCCCCATCTTCTTCGCCCAATTTCATTCTCTGCTGTTATCTGCTCTGTTCTGTCCCAGAGTCTGAGGTTGCTGATCTTTTCTGGCCAGTGGATTTTCAAAATTCTTCTAAGGCAACTGTTCATGAAGGTCTGTACTCTGTTGACTGTGGTTTTTGTCAATCTCCAAGTCTCTGCTCCATATAGGAGAACTGCTTTTACATTGGAGTTGAAAATCCGGACTTTGGTGTGTTGTGACAGCTCTCTGAAACTCCACACTTTTTTTAACTGGAGAAAGGCTGCTCTGGCTTTACTGATTCGTGCTCTGACATCTGCATCAGTGCCGCCTTTTTTGTCTATGATGCTCCCGAGATAGGTGAAGGACTCCACCTCCTCCAACGGGGTGCCAGCAAGCAAGATCTGTTCTTCCCTGGTTGTGTTCAGCCTCATTGTCTTTGTTTTCTGTTTGTGAATGGTGAGGCCCACT
This sequence comes from Semisulcospira habei, assembly GCA_036245525.1. Classification (NCBI taxonomy): domain Eukaryota; kingdom Metazoa; phylum Mollusca; class Gastropoda; family Semisulcospiridae; genus Semisulcospira; species Semisulcospira habei. The sequence continues at coordinate 187,738,701 of BTPG01000002.1, read as the reverse complement.
TGGGACGAGATGTCAGCAAGCCTCGTGGTATATGACAATACACAAAAATGCAAAAAACAGAAAAGAAACGTGTGTTTAAAACATGAGAAAGACAAAGGAGAGAATCAAAATCATGGTTGAAAAGCTGCGAGAACAAGAAACAGCTTTTAACGCTGCTGTTGATGACATCCAGAGGCTAAAAGATATCCTTCAAGAAGAAAGTGTTTAAAATGTAGCAGTGTTGTTCAAAGGCTCTGGTGTGACCTAACAGTCTTTAACCTTGTTTTTATGTTTTACATTTATATTGTCTTGTCCTAAATGGTGATTGTCTACACTTTGCCTGTTAGGGCTCTTGTCTACACGTTTTTAGTTTGGCACACACTGTTTGAGACAGTGGGAGCCATAAATACCTACCAGGTATTGTGATGAGACCTTATAGGTCGAAATGGCTCAAAGGTGGGTACTTTAATTTTACATCATAGTTTGAAAACCTGTCACCAACAAATTGTTGTATGGCATCAGCTTTCAAGTGGCACATGACTGAATACAGGTAAACACAACTCTAAGCCCCCTGAAGCCCTCATTCATCGCACGTGGCTGCTTTTCAATACCCAGAAGGGTTTTAGTAAAGTGTTTGCTTTCAATAGGCTAGTATTAATGCAGCAGGGACAAATCATTGGATACTTTAAATACCTTTGCAAGACCTTTGCTGTCCACTTCCAAGAGTGCCAATCAGCACTTGTTACTTGATTTACCTTTGAAGTCCACTGCCAAGTGAGTCAACCAGAACTTGCTAAATAAACTACATATCTTACTTACAAGTTGCAGGTTACCTCTTCAGGTTCTTATAAGTGTTTATATGTTAGTTTCATAAGTTTTTATTACTAACTTAAAACAAGTTCTTGTCGTAAGTTCTTACAAGAACTTGACCAAAGACAACAACTTACTCGGACAGATTTACCAAGTTACATGGACAACAAAATAACTTTTTTATCAGTAATACTCTGGTGGTGGAGCGGATGGGGTTAAATAGACAGGTGCTAGCAGCGTGCCATCTATCTGTGAAGTGTATGACAAAAATAATGAATGATTACAAAAACTGATCTTTACTTGCTTAAAAAGACCATGTAGTTTTTCCATTGTTTCTTTTACCCCTATCTGTTTTCCTTGGTCTAAAAAAGATGCCTTTAGTTCTTCAACATTCATGGGTTGACTAAGCATCTTATTCTGAATTTCAGACTTCTGTTGTTTGTAATTGGCCAAATCATCCTGCACTCTCTTAAACTCATCATCGTCAATTTTATTGTCCTCCAAAGCTTTACTGATAATAAGTTTCATACTACTCAGCTTTGCACCAGCGAGCGTGCTCAATGCTTTATGATTCTGCAACTTCTTATAAAATCTTTTGTTAAGGGCTTCCAAACCAAAGGATGCCAGGCATGTGGCAATGCTAACTCCTTCACTAGAGATCCTATGACACTACCAATTCCTGTCGCAAACAGAGCTAAACCACCGACAGAGCAACTGGCAGAAACAGCACGGACAGCCATAGCTGTGTTGTGTACAGAATTAAAAACTGTGCTATACCGTCTTTTACTCCTAGAGTATTTTGCCTCTTCACCTTCCAAATACTTCAAGGCATCTGTAATATTTATTAAACAAATTGAGTCTGCACTTTGAATCGCTTGCACCTGTAATCTTTTGTCACGCACAATAGGTTCAAGTGGTATTTGCGGATACAAGTTCACCATTTTTTTATGACAAATATTTTTTTTATTTAATCAGTGATTACATTTTGCAACTCTTCAGGAGTGTATAATTTGCCAGCATAATAAAACGAAACAAGATCTATGTGTTCTAGGTTTATGTAACTTAGAAAAACTAGAGTTGTTTTATCAAACATTACCTTAACAGCTGGGTTACTACTCAATACTTCTACATCTGTGCCTTTTCTAATAGCAATAACTACTTTTGCTGACTCTGTTACTGAGTTATCCCATATAAGTTTGATTCCCTGTGTGATATTTGCTTCTTTGGCATCAGCCAAAGACCTCATGATAATTTCAAAAACTATTGTGGCTTCTCTTGCTATGGTAAAATTTGCTGGCACAAACACAACAGAAGTATCTGATCTACCCATTCTATTTGTAAGAAGATACCTTTGTTTCTCATACTCTTGCAGTTTTAGTTTATCTCTGCTATTTTTGTCTTCGGAAAAACTCAGAACAAGACTCACAAGCAACGGCCCAGAGTTAATAACTTTCCTATATACTAAGGCTCCTTCATCAGTATATACATAAGGACTAATAAATTCAAACTTTATGTCCTAGTCAATTGTGGGTGCAGGTCTAGGAGCAGGAACAACTAGCCACTTATTACCCACATGTTTTAAGAGTAGTGAACATTATTTACAGGACTATGTACAGTAACATCATGAAGCTGATTAAGTTTAGGATACCTTTTTCTGCGTCATCTTTAACATCATCAATTACCTTCCGTCTATACAATCCAAAGGAATCAAGTCCAAGACCATACACTTCTCCTACCTCTCCTTCTTTATCAAAACACTGCACATCAGCCAAATCTTTCAACTCTATTACTGGACACGCAACTGGTATAATTCTCGGTTTTGGATCAGTACTCATTTTTGATTCCGCAAAAATAAATTTATTTAACTTTTAATACAACACAAAAATCATGCATCAGAATTGGTTTGCCATCCTGATTAGTTACAGATAAACACAGTGATTCAAAGAAACTGGAGCCTAATTTCTTAAACTGCAAATTAGGAAATCTTGCAAATATGCTATCACAATAAGGAGCATTTTTAGTCAACAAACATCTTAACAAAGTTGAAGGCTTTCCATTGTGTACATTTCCAGATGTGTTCAGTTCTTTTAAATAAACGTTTAGTACTGTGTGTACTGCCAAATAAACAGGATATCTTCCAGTTATATTTTGTTATTTGGCGACATTAGATCTTCATCTGATGTCCAATCTTCATCTGGATATCTTGTTACTGGGCCTAAAAAAACAAGTAGCCTTCCAAGACTACCTGAAAATGAATATGACTACCTTTTGGAAATTCAAATGTAACAAGTAAGTTAGCTGGATTTAACGTTGCTTTAATTTTAAATTCATTTTGTAGCCATTCAGCTAAAGTACAAAAGTCATAATACCCAGATTGTAAACCATTACCCCTCTTAAAACCATCAAGAGTTACAGTTACATAATAACTTGAATCATCTGTTACATTAAACCACTTTACAGTGTATAACATTTCATGAATAGCTACAGCCTTGTTACCATCACGATTATCAACCCCATTAGTTAACCACACAGGTGTGCTTGATCAAGGTTTGTTAAGGTAATAAACATTTTTATTATCACATATAAAAGCACAATGAAACAATTGTTACTACAAATGTGTTTCAATTTAACATACAATGTTGCACCTATTTATGACCAGAAAATAATCAATTAAATCAGCTTGATATAGCTGTGTCTGAAGGAGATTTATTTCAAGTAAAGGTTCCAAATCCTTATGATCATTACCTAATCCCTCCATTTACAGATGATTCAACTGCAAGAAAGTGGCTATCAAGCCCACTACAGATGTTCCAAAGCCAGTTTAACTTTGCTATACTATGCTCAATTACAGGCTGTGGCGTTTCTTTTACAGACCACTTGAATCACTCAAACAAACTGATTAGGTCTGTATATCATTTTCACACGTACTATCAGCTTAAAAGAATACTGTCAGAACTCCATACCGCATCCTCACGCTGGGACCATATGGCGTTGAGGCGCGTCCCCTGGGTGGTGGATAGGGGGTCCCTCATGAGAGGGGTGCACCGAATAAAATAAGGTGCCGTGAACCAACATGGTCTAAGGAAAGGTGACCCCAACAGAAAACCCCTGGTCCTCCTAGTAAGGGGGTTGGGCGTGGGGGTAGCTTCCCCACCCTGCAAAAAAGGAAATAGCTACAAAAACGCCGACGAAAAGACAAACAGTAATTCCTTTCCTGGAGGAGGAAGGTTCTTCTACCAGAAGATTTATGACGTCCTGTGGTGAAAGCCGGAAGTCTTCGGAAGCCACAGGACCGAGCCGCCTCTCTCTATCCAGGGACACAACCATGGGCACATGGAACGTCAAGACCATGTACCAGAGCGGCAAGGCCGCTCAGATAGCAGCGGAAATGCAAAAGTACAACCTTTCCCTGCTAGGTATCAGTGAAGCCAGATGGACGCAGTCTGGCCAGAAAAGGCTGTTAAGTGGGGAGATGATTCTGTATTCAGGTCATGAAGCGGTGAATGCCCCCCCCCCCCCCCTACAGAAGGAGTAGCATTCATGCTGTCACCAGTGGCACAGAGAGCGCTGATGGGCTGGGAACCTCTTGGGCCAAGAATTATCACAGCCTTTAGAACCAAGAAAAAGCTCAAGCTGAACGTCATCCAGTGTTATGCGCCTACTAATGACAATGACGAGGAAGAGAAACAAGAGTTCTATGACCGACTCCAGAGTGCCATGGACAAATGTGCGGAGCGAGACATCACCATCGTCATGGGTGATTTTAATGCCAAATTAGGGGAGGACAACACCGGATACGAAGAGGTGATGGAAAGATGAGAGAACAGGGAGAGGTTTGTAGACTTTTGTGCTCTAAACAGACTTGTCATTGGAGGCAGCATCTTCCCACACAGAAGAATACACAAAGCAACTTGGGTATCACCTGACCATACTACAGAGAACCAAATTGACCATATCTGCATTAGCAAGAAATTTAGAAGATCCCTTCAAGATGTCCGAGTGAGGAGGGGAGCAGATGTCGCCTCAGACCACCATCTGCTTACCTTAAGAATAAAGCTCAAGTTAAAGAAAAGCCGCACAGAGACAACAAGAAGACAGCGCTATAATGTAGGTCTCCTGAGAGAGTCTGCAGTGAGAGAAGAGTTCAAACTGATGCTGTCCAACCAGTTTCAAGCGCAACAGAAGCTAGTAAATGAAGAGGAGGCGGTCACCACAGAGCAGCAGTGGAAGGCAGTTAGATAGGCGCTGAACTCAACCTGCAAAGACACTGTAGGGTTCAGGAAACACCATCACAAGGACTGGCTGTCGGCACAGACCTTGAAGAAGATAGAAGTGAGAAAGTAAAAAAAAAGCAGTTGTCAACAACAGTCGCACGAGAGCAGCCAAAGCAAGGGCACAGGAGGAATACTCGGAAGCCAACCGCGAGGTGAAGAGGAGTATCAGGGCAGACAAGAGGGCCTACACAGACAGCCTGGCAGCAGAGGCAGAAAAGGCAGCAGGCAGCGGCAACATGAAACAGCTCTACAACATTACCAGAAGATTGTCAGGCAAATATGGCCATACAGAAAGACCAGTAAAAGACAAAGAAGGCAAGCCTATTGCAGACAGAGCAGACCAACTCAACAGATGGGCCGAGTATTTTGAAGAGTTACTCAACAGACTCACCCCACCCGACCCTCCAGACATCCAGCCAGCAGAGACCGACCTACCCATCAGCTGTGACCGACCCAGCCGGGAAGAGATCAGAAGAGCAGTGGCATTTTTAAAGAACGGCAAAGCAGCAGGGCCAGATGGCATCCCAGCGGAGTCTCTGAAAGCAGACAGTGGAGATGCTGTACCCACTGTTTGGAAAGATCTGGGAAGAGGAGGTGATGCCGGCTGACTGGAAGGAGGGGTACCTAATCAAGCTTCCCAAGAAAGGCGACCTCAGCAAGTGTTCCAACTACAGAGGAATCACCTTGCTCTCAGTACCAGGAAAGGTCTTCAACAGGATCATCCTGGAGAGAATGAAGAGCTCCGTCAAGCCCCAGCTGAGAGACCAGCAAGCAAGATTCAGGAAAAAACAATCATGTACAGACCAGATTGCCACTCTCCGCATCATCGTGGAACAGTCTCTGGAGTGGAGCTCCCCGCTGTACGTCAACTTTGTGGATTATGATAAAGCATTTGACAGCGTGGACCGAGAGACTCTGTGGAAACTCCTACGACACTACGGTATACCCACAAAGCTCGTCCGCCTGATCAAGAGCAGCTACAATGGCATGACATCTCGCGTGATCATCGAAGGGCAGTTCACCAGGGAGCTCCAGGTCAGAACCGGTATCAGGCAGGGATGTCTGCTGTCTCCGTTCCTCTTCCTACTGGCCATAGACTGGGTCATGAAGATGACCACAGAGCACAGACGAGGTGGAATACAGTGGACACTGTGGACACAGCTTGACGACCTCGATTTTGCAGACGTCTTTGCATTACTGTCCCACACTCATCAACAAATGCAGGACAAGACCACGAGGCTTGCTGACATCTCGTCCCAAGTGGGCCTCACCATTCACAAACAGAAAACAAAGACAATGAGGCTGAGCACAACCAGGGAAGAACCAGTCTTGCTTGCTGGCACCCCATTGGAGGAGGTGGAGTCCTTCACCTATCTTGGGTGCATCATAGACAAAAAAGGCGGCACTGATGCAGATGTCAGAGCACGAATCGGTAAAGTCAGAGCAGCCTTTCTCCAGTTGAAAAAAAGTGTGGAGTTCCAGAGAGCTGTCACAACACACCAAGGTCCGGATTTTCAACTCCAACGTAAAAGCAGTTCTCCTATATGGAGCAGAGACTTGGAGATTGACAAAAACCACAGTCAACAAAGTACGGGTCTTCATAAACAGTTGCCTTAGAAGAATTTTGAAAATCCACTGGCCAGAGAAGATCAGCAACGTCAGACTCTGGGACAGAACAGAGCAGATAACAGCAGAGAATGAAATTGGGTGAAGAAGATGCGGATGGATTGGTCACAGTCTGAGAAAGCCAGCTTTCAGTATCACTAGGCAGGCATTGTCATGGAACCCCCAGGGAAAGAGGAAAAGAGGTAGGCCAAGAAACTCCTGGCATCGAGACCTCCAAGCAGACATCAAGTGACTGGGAACCACCTGGAGTACAATCGAAGGAGAAGCACAGGACAGGAGTCACTGGAGGTCTTTCGTCGACGGCCTATACCCGGGTAGGGGTGACAGGCATAAGTAAGTAAGTAAGTCCATACCGCATTGCCCACTGAATCCAGTTTCAACAGGTATAACTACCCCACGGATATTAAAGCATTTGAACGCATCTGTAATGAATTTAACATTAGTACAAAGTATGACTTTACTCAAAAATTGATGATCACCATGGCATGGGTACATTGTATTATGCTATGAGTCACAGACAATACCCACAAGATTACTACCCTCCCTACTCTTCTTTCTCATCAAAATCTGAAGTCTGGTTAGGCTCAATTGAACAGAAACAGTCTAATGCCTGGACCACATTTGTCTTAGACAGGAGTGATGGGTTTACACAAGCGAGAGTTGAACGCATAAATGAATCTATCAGAACATATGTGTGGTGTATACTAGGAGCACAAGCTCAAACAAAATCAAACATCTTAAATGGGAGTGGCAAATTTGAAGCACAAAAACAGTTTCTTGCAAACATGGAAGACTCTATTAATACAGTAGTAGATCTCCCATCAAGCATACAACACTACCAAGACGTTCTCAGATATGCCAGATCAAAAGTTGACTTTGTAGTTGGCATTGGGTTATACATGTTGCCATCTGACCTTCAAATCCAAATGGGGACAATAAAAAATTATAATAATGAAATAATTGTTGCAGGGTGTGATCAGAAATTATGACTCAATCAATCAGTAAACTTGGGTCCAACAACCACACATCTACAGTCACTAAAACCATTAATAACTCCAGTAATGTCAGTAACGTAACAGCCCCGGCCCCAACCCCGGCACCCATACAGTCAGTAATGCCAGCCCCTGCCCCGGAACAGTCTCCAGTAAACACACATGAGTCAAGAGAGCTGTATTGGTAATAGGCCTTACTGGATTAGGGATATTACTTCTTCTCCTGTTTCATTAAATAACCCGCTATTAACCCTGTCACCAGGAAGACCCAAACATGCTCCGCCATAAACCCTACTACCTTTCCTGGCCTAACCAAAGCTCGTCCCCTCGCAACCCCAGTTGGCTAGCCGCGGTCAACGGGCATCTTCTCCTGCGGTCAAAAAACAAGAAAGAATAACGGATCCACTCTCATGACGACCACGACCGGACTCAACGTAGCATGCTGGAACGTCCGAACCATGCTCGACAAAGCAGACAGCGGACGCCCTGAACGCCGCTCCGCCCTCATTGCCCATGAATTGCGGAGGTTAAACATCGACATCGCCGCGCTCAGCGAAGTACGCCTTCCGGACGAAGGCAGCCTCCAAGAACTTGGTGCTGGGTACACCCTCTACTGGTCAGGCAGGCCTGCATCAGAAAGACGGCTCTCAGGCGTGGGTTTCATGGTCAAGACATCCATTGCGACTAAGCTGGAAAACCTACCAACGGGCCACTCAGACCGCATCATGTCCATGCGCCTCCCACTGAGACACCAGCAACACGTCACCCTTCTCAGTGTGTACTCCCCAACCCTCCTGGCAGAGCCTGCTGAAAAGGACAAATTTTACACTGACCTGCGCAGCCTCCTACAGAGTACCCCTGCAGACGACAAAGTCATCATCCTTGGCGACTTCAACGCCAGAGTGGGCCAGGACTCTGAAGCCTGGAAAGGAGTCCTCGGCAAGCATGGCGTGGGGAACTGCAATGACAATGGCCGCCTACTGTTGGAGTTCTGTGCGGAGCAGCAACTGGTCATCACTAACACTACTTTTCAGCAAAAGGACAGTCGAAAGACCACCTGGATGCATCCTCGCTCCAAACACTGGCACCTTATCGACTATGTCCTAGTGCGTCAGAGGGACCGCAGTGACGTCCTCCTTACCAGAGTGATGCCCAGCGCAGAGTGCCACACTGACCACCGCCTTGTCCGCTGCAAACTCAGGCTCCACTTCAGGCCAAAACCCAAGAAATGGGGGCCCCCCCAAGAAAAAGCTTGATGTTGCCAGCCTTCAGCGTGACGATGTGAAAGCTGCCTTTCAGACAGATTTACAGCGTAGGCTCAAAGACACAGCGGACCCAGTAGACTCCTCCCCTGAAACACTTTGGGAACAACTGAAAACTGCTATTACAAAATCCTCTGCAGAAGTCTTGGGTTTCGCCAGAAAGAAGAACAAAGACTGGTTTGACGAAAACGATGTAGAGATCCAGGAACACCTAGCAAAAAAAAGAGCCGCCCATCAGGCCCACCTAGCCCAGCCTTCCTGCCCTGTGAAGAAGTCTGCCTTCCGCCTTGTCTGCAGCAGTCTCCAGCGCAAGCTCAGAGATCTCCAGAATGAGTGGTGGACCAGACTTGCACAGAGGACCCAGCTTTGTGCTGACAATGGTGACTACAGGGGCTTCTACAAAGCACTGAAAGCAGTGTATGGCCCCAGGCACCTGGTACAAAGTCCCCTGCGAAGCGCGAATGGCCAGGCACTCCTCACAGATAATACCTCCATCTTGAACCGCTGGTCGGAATACTTTCAGAGCCTCTTCAGCGCTGAGCGCACTGTTCAAGAAGCAGTCGTCCTACAAATCCCACACCTCCCAGTAAAGGTTGAATTGGACGAACCGCCCACCGCTGAAGAGACCCTCACAGCCATCCACCAGCTCAAGAGTGGCAAAGCAGCAGGCATTGATGGAATACCGCCAGAGATCTGGAAACATGGAGGCACAGCACTGCACAACAAGCTCCATGACCTCTTTCTCTGCTGCTGGGAGGAAGGAACACTACCAAAAGACCTCCGTGATGCAGTCGTTATCACCCTGTACAAGAACAAAGGCGAGAAGTCTGACTGTTCCAACTATCGGGGAATTACCCTGCTGTCCATTGCTGGGAAAATCCTTGCAAGGCTGCTCCTGAATCGGCTGGTACCTGCCATCGCTGAAGACCAACTCCCAGAGGGCCAGTGTGGCTTCAGAGCAAACAGGAGCACCACCGATATGGTCTTTGTGCTGAGACAGCTACAGGAGAAGTGCCGCGAGCAGAACAAAGGGCTGTACGTAACATTTGTCGACCTAACAAAAGCGTTCGACACTGTGAGCAGGCAAGGCATGTGGCAGATCCTGGAGCGACTTGGCTGTCCCCCAAAGTTCCTCAACATGATTGTCCAGCTACACGAGGACCAGCAAGGCCAGGTCAGACTCAACAATGACCTCTCAGAACCATTCCCTATTCTCAACGGCGTAAAGCAGGGCTGCGTGCTGGCACCGACCCTCTTCACCATCTTTTTTAGCATGATGTTGAAGCAGGCCACAGTGGACCTTGATGATGACGATGCAGTGTACATCAGGTATCGTCTCGATGGCAGCCTGTTCAACCTCAGACGACTGCAGGCCCACACGAAAACCCTAGACCAACTGATTCGTGAGCTGCTTTTTGCTGATGATGCTGCCCTCGTTGCACACACAGAGAGAGCCCTGCAGCGCATCACGTCTTGCTTCGCAGATGCTGCCCAGCTCTTTGGACTCGAGGT